>JAURVB010011103.1:0-19383 GCA_033002965.1 Piper betle
AATTTCGCAGGATAGGAAATCAAGCATTGACACAGTTAATGCTACTCTTAGACCTAGATCAATGAACATAATAGTGTTAATTATAACTTCTATGAACATATTGATCTGCGAATGCAAATTGGTTTTTCGCCCCAACAATTGGAGTAAACATCCTTCTCAGTATACACGGTTGGATTGTGAGAGAGAAAGGACATGTAACGTTTTGCATATTAGGGGTGAGAGAAAATGTGAGAGTTTTTAATTACGGGGAAGAATCTCTTCACAAATAATTTTTATATAAAATGCAAAAAAATAATAAAAAATAAAAATGGTGCTTACTAAATTAGTATTTCTCTAACCAAACACAAGAGAAAATGATAGAAAAATTAATTACGGGGAAGAATCTCTTCACAAATAATTTTTTTATATAAAATGCAAAAAAATAATAGAAAATAAAAATGGTGCTTACTAAATTAGTATTTCTCTCTAACCAAACACAAGAGAAAATGATAGAAATTTTTTTTTTTCTAAAAGAAGCCAATGGCATCTCCGAATGCAAATGGGCTTTGTTTTTTTCTATATCGAAAGCTCCGTTTCTTATGAGAAACGGAGCTTAATTGAAAAGATTGAATGATATAGAGAAGTCGGCTTCGAAATCTATATTTCATACAAACGAAAGTAACAAGATGATAATTGAAAACGTAATTCAATCTAATCGAACGATGTCTCTCTCAAAAATAATAATTTATTTATTATGTTGACTGCTTTATTTCATTGAAGTTTTGGATTTAACTGCTTAAATAATAGAACATGAAAATGGTGCTCAAATATGTTCCGCCAAATATTAAACGGAGCTACCAAGATTAGCAGTTGTAGGTACAGACACACCGATACTCAAAATTACTATTAGCAACACACTGCCCATTCCCATTCTTCTGTTGGAGGCAATCCTGCCTGCACTTTGACAGGTTACAAGAGCTTGGGTCCAGCACCAATTGACACCTGGCGGCTCCCTCTACTTCTGTTCCTCCCATTCCTGCATCAACAATAATATTTGATGTCAATTCACCAAGCTCACCATGTCGACTCATCAAATACCGTTCATATTCATCTTCTTAATTCTGAAGACTTGATACATATAAACACTATAGGAAATTTGGCTCGGTACATTTTTCAGCTGATTACTTAAGACCAATTTAAATGAGGTCATAGAATCATGTTAACTAATGAAATGCATCAAATATATACTCAACACATAGGAACACACCTTAAAAAAAAAGGGATAAACATCATCAACATCCAATATTAACATAAACCTGGGCAAAAGATTTGCTTGTGCATAATATGTAATGAAAAATAGGAAAAATGAAAAACCTGCTATGAGCACTAGAACCAGGAGGAAGCACATCTGAGCAGTCTTGGCCATTTTCCTCTGCTAAAAATAAAGTGATATTTGAATGCCTAATTGTTAATATTTGTTATTATGAATATTAATGATGTGTAGCCCATTGTCACACTCGGAATACTAAAGGAATCTCGGAATATCAACAGTGGTGACTGTTAGTTTTTCTATGGAGGTTGAAGGGTCTCAAAGCAATCTCAGAATATCAACAGATGTGTCTGTTAGTTTTTCCATGGGAGATGAAGTGCCTCAAACTATCTCTATAAATATGGATCTCATTTGCCTCATTCCAGAAGCAAGACAAGCAGAAGAAAAGACAAGCAAAAGAGAGATAAGAAAAGAGATATAGAGATAAAAGAAGAGGGAAAAATATTCACGAGTTTATCTTATACGGAGTATTGAGAGAGAGAGTAAAATCTTATAATCTCAATAGTATAGGGTGTGTGAGTAATCTTCTTGTAGATCGCTATATATTTAATGACTGTAATCTTTGGTTGAAGTAGTGAATTGTTCGTTGTTGCCCGTGGTTTTTGACTCTCGATTAAAGGAGGGTTTTCCACGTTAAATCTCTATGTTCTTTTGGTTTTTGTTTTATTTTATTTCTCAGGTATTATTTTCCCAAAATTGTGTGTTCGCTATTGTTGATCTCCAATTTAGGGGATTTTTCTCAACAATTGGCGCCGTCTGTGGGAATATTGGGTCTCATTCAATCGGATCTTGATTTGAGTGGGAGTCATGGCGGACAGTTCCAAGACTGGGAAAATTGAGAAATTTGATGGAACAAATTATCAATGGTGGAAGATGCAGATTGAGGATCATCTATACGAGAAGCAACTACATCAGCCGCTTGTAGGTACCAAGCCAGAAACGATGTCAGCCGAGGACTGGGCCTTATTGGATAGGCGAGCCTTAGCCATCGTCCGATTGTGTTTAACACAGTCGATGGCATTTAATGTCTCCAAACAGACGACCGTCAAAGGGTTGATGGAGGCATTAGCTGATGTTTATGAGAAGTCATCAGCCTCTAACAGGTTATTTTTGTTGAGGAAGCTTGTTTCTTTAAGGATGCCCGAAGGTAAATCTATTGCTAATCATTTGAATGATTTCAATAAAATTTGGGCACAACTTGAATTCGTGGAGTTGACTTTTAGTGAAGATATTAAATCTTTAATGTTCATGTGTTCTTTGCCGGAGAGTTGGGATACGGTAATTACATCTATAAGTAATGCATCAAAAGAAAAACTAATGTTTGATGAAGTGCTAGGTGCAATCTTGAATCAGGAGATGATGAAGAGAAGCATGGTAGATAGCACACCGTCCATCTTGGGCACAGCTTTGTTGGTGGACAAAAGCAAAGGCAAAGAAAGAGGAAGAAGTCAAAGTAGAGGTCCTAAGAACCGAGGGCGCTCTAAATCCAAAGGAAAATTCAAGGGTAAGCCTACTAGTTGGTTTTGTGACAAGGAAGGACATTTAAAGAAAGATTGTCCCGAGCGAGTCAAGAATGTAGCTAATGTTGTTGATGGTCATGAAGAGAAATTTTATTTATTTGCTCATGTTGATTACAACATAGATACATGGTATATTGATTCAGGTGCTTCATTTCATTGTACTTCTCACAAAGAATGGTTTTGTGATTTTGTCAAGAGTGATTATGGATATGTAACAATTGGCAATGGTCACAAGTGCAGAATTGAAGGTAAAGGAGTAATTCATTTGAAGATGCATGATGAAGGTAAACTTATTCTCAAGGAGGTCAGGTATATACCTGAATTAAAGAAAAATCTTATATCTGTTAACAAGTTGGACCAAGAGGGCTATAGGATAACATTTGAAAACAATCAGTGGAAAATCAGCAAAGGAGCATTAGTGGTGATCAAGGGGAAGGCGGTGGGCACACTTTACCCAGTGTCTACCAAGGTAGATCAGTTTGTTTCTTTAGCAGCTGAGAAGGATGACATAACAACGTTATGGCATAGAAGGCTTGGTCACTTGAGCGAGAGTGGGATGAGGATCTTACATTCCAAGAAGGTTTTGACAGGTATAATTGATTCTAACTTTGGTTTTTGTGAAGACTGTGTTTTAGGTAAACAAAAACGGGTCAGCTTTACAAAGGTTGGGCGAGAGATGAAATCCAAAAGGTTGGAGTTGGTTCATACGGATGTTTGGGGACCAGCCCATGATATATCTTTTGGAGGTAATCTATATTTTGTTACCTTCATTGATGATTTTAGTAGGAAGACATGGATCTACACTATTAAGAAAAATCAGATGTCTTTAACATTTTCAAGATGTGGAAAGCCCGAGTTGAGAATGAAACAGGTTTAAGACTGAAATGTCTTCTGTCGGATAATGGTGGAGAATATTGCAATAAGGTGTTTGACTCTTATTGTGAACAACGGGGAATTAGAAGGATCAAGACAGTGCCAAGGACACCACAACAGAATGGGGTGGCAGAGAGAATGAACAGGACCATCCTAGAGCGAGCGAGAAGCATGAGGGTTCATGCTGGACTCCCTTTGCATCTTTGGGGTGCCACTGTGGATACAGCTGTCTATCTAATAAACCGAAGTCCATCAAGCGCCTTAGATGGAAAAATACCGGAAGAGGTATGGTCTAGTAAGAATGTTGACTACTCTTTTCTTAAGGTCTTTGGTTGTATTGCATATACACATGTTGACAGGGAATCAAGAAAGAAGCTTGATGCAAAGTCCCGCAAATGTGTATTTCTTGGATATGGAGGTGATGAATATGGTTACCGGATGTGGGATTTCGAGAACAATAAGGTGTTTCGAAGTCGGGATGTAGTATTTAATGAAAAGTGCATGTATAAAGATAGGAAGGAAGAAAAGAATGAGGAGTCAAAAGAAAAGAGTATATGGAGCTTGATGAGACAGATGAAGAGATACCAAGTGCTGAAAATCAAGGATTTGTTCCAAGTGATGAGGAACAATTATCTTCTGAAGAAACCGAACAAGAAGGTGAGTCACAGGCTAATCAACCAAATGATGATGAATCAGATTCTGAATATTCTGATGCACAAGTTGAAATTGATGACTCAGAGCCACCACAAGAGATAGTTGTTGCTCCTGAACCAAGGAGGAGCACAAGGGTTAGGAAGCCTACTCAAAAATTAAATTTAATTGTACAACATGTTTTGTATACTGATGCAGGAGAACCGGAGTCCTATGATGAAGCCATGAGTGACAAAGCTCATCTTAAGTGGGAGTTGGCCATGAAGGATGAGATGTCATCGTTGGAGAAGAATCATACATGGGAGTTGGTGAAGTTGCCTCCAAAAAGGAGGGTTCTACAAAACAAGTGGATCTATCGGGTCAAGTCTGAAGCCGGTGGTGTACAAAGGTATAAGGCAAGACTTGTGGTGAAAGGTTTTGGTCAAAAAGAAGGGATTGATTTTCATGAAATATTTGCACCTGTTGTAAAAATGACTTCTATTAGAATTATTTTAAGTATTGTGGCTGTAAAGGGGTTGTATTTAGAGCAGCTTGATGTAAATACAGCTTTCCTTGATGGTGATTTGGAGGAGGAGATCTATATGGAACAACCAAAAGGTTTTGAAGTCAAAGGTAAAGAAAATATGGTGTGCAAATTGAAGAGGAGTCTATATGGACTCAAACAAGCACCAAGACAGTGGTATTTGAAATTTGACAAGTTTATGTTGGATAATGGATTTGCTAGGAGCAATTCGGACCACTGTGTATATCTACAAAAGTTTAATGATGGGGATTACATTATTTTAACTTTGTATGTAGATGACATGCTTGTTGCAGGGACTTGTATGGAGAAAATTGTTAGTCTCAAGATGAGGTTAGCCAAGAGTTTTTCCATGAAGGATTTGGGTCAAGCAAAACAACTTCTTGGGATGCAAATTACCCGAGACAAGAAGAACAAGAAGTTGTGGTTATCTCAAGAAGGGTATGTGAAGAAAGTTCTTGAGAGATTCAACATGAATGAATGCAAGCCGGTGAGTACTACTTTGGGTAGTTTCCAATTGTCCAAAGAACAAGGTGCTAAGAGTGAGGAGGATAAAGCTCACATGAAAAAGGTGCCTTATGCTTCAGCTATTGGAAGTCTTATGTATGCTATGGTGAGTACAAGACCAGATATTGCACATGCAGTGGGAGTAGTGAGCAGATTCATGATGAACCCAGGAAAAGAACACTGGGAGGCAGTGAAATGGATTTTCAGGTACTTGAAAGGAACTTCTAATTACTGTTTGTGTTTTGGGGGTGATAATATTGATGTGAAAGGTTATGTGGACTCGGACCATGCTGGAAATAGAGACAATGGCAGGAGTACATCCGGATACATTTTTACAGTTGGTGGAACCGCGGTGAGTTGGGATTCCAAATTGCAAAAGATAGTTGCTTTGTCTTCAACTGAGGCTGAATATGTGGCTGCTACAGAAGCTAGCAAGGAATATATTTGGATTAAAACTTTAATGAATGAGTTAGGTTTTAATGGTGTTGATTGCAGGTTGTACAGTGATAGTCAAAGTGCAATCCATTTAGCTAAGAACTCGGCATTTCATTCTAGGACCAAACATATTCGGTTAAGGTATCATTTTATTAGATCTTTGTTAGAAGAACGTAAATTGAAGTTGGTGAAGATAGATGGAAAAAATAATCTGGCGGATATGTTGACTAAACCGGTGGATGGAAAAAAGTTGAGTTTTTGCTCAACTTTGGTGAACTTGCACTAACATGCAGGTGGACTCATACAATGAACAAGTGGAGGAAGAGTTTGGACTGGTGTGTTCCAATCGGACTCCAAGTGGGAGATTATTAATATTTGTTATTATGAATATTAATGATGTGTAGCCCATTGTCACACTCGGAATACTAAAGGAATCTCGGAATATCAACAGTGGTGACTGTTAGTCTTTCCATGGAGGTTGAAGGGTCTCAAAGCAATCTCGGAATATCAACAGATGTGTCTGTTAGTTTTTCCATGGGAGATGAAGTGCCTCAAACTATCTCAATAAATATGGATCTCATTTGCCTCATTCCAGAAGCAAGACAAGCAGAAGAAAAGACAAGAAAAGAGAGATAGAGAGAGATATAGAGATAAAAGAAGAGGGAAAATATTCACGAGTTTATCTTGTACGGAGTATTGAGAGAGAGTAAAATCTTATAATCTCAATAGTATAGGGTGTGTGAGTAATCTTCTTGTAGATCGCTATATATTTGATGACTGTAATCCTTGGTTGAAGTAGTGAATTGTTCGTTGTTGCCCGTGGTTTTTGACTCTCGATTGAAGGAGGGTTTTCCACGTTAAATCTCTGTGTTCTTTTGGTTTTTGTTTTATTTTATATCTCAGGTATTATTTTCCCAAAATTGTGTGTTCGCTATTGTTGATCTCCAATTTAGGGGATTTTTCTCAACACTAAATGTGTTAATGTAAGAAAATGATTGAAGGACTTGTAGGGGGAGACATGTTTTCTACCTTATATGGGAGTGGATGGAGATCACCATTAATGCCGAAACTCCACCTTCTTTCATCCTATGGGGGATAGATGCAGATAAGAAAATGTATGATGTCACATTATTATATTCTCTAAATTTATAAACACACGGCCGTGTTTTTATCGTAGTTTAAAAACTCAAAACTCGACTCAGCGTGTCATGGTGTAGAGTCGTCTCCAAGCCTACTTAGAATCAGTTATATTAAATTAGAGCTACTAAACATGTTTAAACAAATTTCAATCTGGAATTGGACCATGAAATAGATTGACATCCAACTAAACAAATTTCAATTTGGAAAGGAGCCACTAAATGAACTTTATAATAAGAGAGATTCACCGGGCAAAGGGCACCTTCTCTAATAAAGGTTTTAAGAGCCGATTGACATCCAAAACTACACGAGAAATAGGTCTTACTCATAAAGGGTATTTACCCAGAGGTTTAGCATAATTGGTGGAAAAAAACAAACCAAACTAAAACCAAACCATCAATTTGTTCGGTTCCGAACTAATTCAATTCAATTTCAGTAGGACTAACGATAAACCAAAAACTTTATTGATAATTTTGTTGAAAATGAATCGTACAAAATTAATCAAAATACCTGAACTTTTTAAGCATATTTGACAATCAATATTTAACATTAAATTATCATAAAATTAGAATGTTTTATGATGAATTTTTAATTGTTTAATATGTTATATACGTTTAAAATTAATTATTAAATTATTATGTTCATTAAAATAATGATATAATTTTTATTAAACAATTAAACTAATCTATTTTCATTACTTATAATGCACTTCAGTGATTCACTTACCAATCCAAATTAACTGAAATATTTTGCTCAATCTGGTTTGATTTTAGTTCTTAAATTGGGTCATTAAATGAAATTCGTTTACTTCGGTTTGGTGAGTTCAGAATTGAATGAACCGACCTCAATTTACCCACCACTGAAAATTTACTTGCCCATCTACATGAAATTGATTTTGGGAAGTCCACAAAGTATTCCAATTTTTCGCCTATGTACCTAGACACATGGCCAATCAACTTCCTAAGAGTATTAATCCAATGTAACTCTTCGTTTTTTTCTTCCTATACGGTGAGTGACTGAAGTTAAGAGAGTAGCTCTCTAAAGACAGGAACATATAGTCAATTTATCACCACTTACATCAATAAAAAAGTAATAGCACCTTAAACAAACGTTACAAAGGTCAATATCGTAGTTATCGAAAGAAATGTTTACAAGTTATTTTTTGGTACAAAGCTGCATGAGGGAAAATACTTATCAAAATTGCTTAGTGGATGAAAACTCAGGCATAAAAAACAGAAAAGGGGGAATTTTTTGAATTGATAAATGATGTTTAGATCTCTATGAGGTTCTTAAAGAACAAATTTTATAAACTTATAAAATATATAGTATGAACTACTTTCCTTATTTATTGTAAGTCTTGAGTCACATGTGGGAAACATTCACATCCGATGATTTTCAAAGGGCCCATAGGTAACCCATCCAATTTTTTTTTTTGCTAGGGCCTTTGCTAAAAAATTACTTGAGTTAAGGCTGGTTTAATATATAATTTTTGTAGGTCAACCTTACTAAAAATATTATATATGTAGATTATTTCAAAAATATAGTACATTATAATTATTCTATTTTGTATTGAAATTAATCATGATTATCATGAAGTGGGTTATCTATTCTCTCCTATATATAAAATTTCTTTCCCTTTTTCTTATCATAAGAAAAAATGCAGGAAATAAATGAATTGTACATCCGAAGAGCACTAGAGTGACCACTGTAAAGTAATAATGATTATTTTATGCTCGCATGTACGTATAACTATACTTAATTTAGATACAAATTAAATATTTTACTCAATATTACTTTATATATAAAATTATTAAATATATCTACTTTTACTAAGGCTAACTATTTTAACATTTTCATGTTAATTATACTATTTTTATACCAACAAAATGGACCCTTAGAAAAAAAGAATGTGTCAAGTCAGACTTAGCCAACCACATGTAGTAGACAGAAGCGTGGCAGACATAACTAATTGGTCATGGCCACAGCGAACATAATCAACTAGTCGTGGGCAATTAGTTTTTAGTCCGGACAACCATCTATATGCTTTTAGTGTTAGGTTAGTCTCACATCGGTCGTATAAGAAATAAGTGTATTTTATATAGTCTAATGAGAAAATTATAATCCATAAGCTAGCTTTTTGATTAAGAGAGCTTCATGACACCTATTGCAAACCCCTTTTCGGGCCCAATAGTCGTATCAAAGCTATTGTTAGCTTTAGTATTTAACTACGCCAATTATAAAAGTCTTCTTCATGGGTTCTAACTAATGATTTAAAGAGAGTTCGTTAGATGATGATTGTGTTTCGGGTGTAGTCTTTTGCCTGATGTATAAAGGAGAGATTGAAGGGTTAGCAATAGTGGTGAAATAAATTAGTGATTTGCATATAGGTGGGTAATAGGAAAACTTTATTTCTTTAGGTAACTTTTAAATTAAAAGAGGCTCATAAAACTTATTACTAGTCGTTTTTTGAGCACAAAGGGCCCAACATTATGGTGACCGAATCCATCTGCCTTGGCCTTATGACACCATCATTTCGATGCCTCAAGGCTAGGAGAAATTGAGTTTGGCTCTCGCTTTCCAAGCTAGGGAAACCAACGCTAAACGTCATGATTGTAATATCCCCCAAATATTAGTCTTACATCTAATACGTAGTTGATAAGATCTAGTATATTAATAGGTTGTGTATTTATAGAGTTTCAGCTTGTATTAATTAATTTCGAAGAAATGATTTGACCTACCTATTTGCACTTGAGTCAAATCATTATAAATACTATGAAAATCAACCAAGGACACACTTTGCATGGTAGGCTGTACAAGACCAAACTAAGCAAACAAAACTCCAAGGATGGAATTTCCAAATTAAAAATGAGTAGATTGCAAGATCCCCTATAAAGATAATTTCATATCTAATACCTACCAATGTAAGATCTAACATATTATTAGATGTATTCTTCAAATTTTTTTAATTTGGGTTTTATTTTTAAATATATAATTCAATTAATCAATTTGTGCTTACATAAGGTCGTTATAATGGTTACTGGTGGTAGATTTGATCAACCGGGCTGGTGGCAGATTTGATCACCCAGGCAAGAGCAATTGTGAGGAACCTTGTCTGAGATCCATATGGAAAGTGAAGATAATTTAATCTAAATATGGACTATAATTTAATTTTTTATATATCATTTGGACAAGGTAGCCACTGGAATAATATTTGTTCCGAATTATAGATATATTTATTTCCATTTGACAATAATTTAAGCGTGACTCAAGTCTAAATGGTTAAGCCATAGAAAACATTAATTTATGATTAATTTTAACTTCATTAATGAAATGGAAATACCTTCAAATTATGACGATTATGTTTTTTAATCTAGAACTATTAAATAACTCCCTTAAGTCTTCTTGGAGAGGTTAAGCGTGCATAAAAATGTAGTACCCAATTTGTTTGAATTTAAATAATTTATGCCATCATATTTTATAATAAACATTGGGTTGTCCGAGTCATGGCTCACGCAACTTTTTCTAAGCCTGATTAGACTCACACAAGCTTTTCTAAGCCCATCTAATTGGGGACGACCAATATTCGATAATTAGAAAAAAGAAAGACAATTTTTATAAAACTCGTGACTCGAGTTAGAGTTTTACATTATCGAATTAATCGGTTAAACCGTCCGTTGAAGCGAGTAAGTTTTATGAATTGTGCACTGAGTTGAGACAAGCCGTGAGTATGAACGATGATGGTTAAGTTTACTTGAGTATATGATAATAACATTAGAAAGATAATGAGAAATGAGTTATCAGAGTATATGACTTTATGTAATTTTTTTTAAGTATTTGATTGTAGAATTATTTTTACGCCCAATAACGCATTAGAACATGCTACAGAGTAGTTTGGATGGGTTATTATATATAAAATATGTCATTGTGATGTTATGGTATGTATTATATTTTATGAGATTTTTCATTATTTTTTGGATTTTTTAAAATTTAGTACGAGTTAGTCATTATTTTTTGATTCAGAGTCAGAGTCAACTTAAGTTTTTTCATGAAACTACCACCGAACTTCACCTCAATACTTTCTCCCCCAAACCCCAATTGCTGCCGTGCCGCCCCTAGCCATCCTGGCCACCGCCCGGTCTCCACAACGCACGGGGGCAGCACCCTAGCGCCACCTGTCTAGTCGCCATCCGCACTGCTTTGCCGTTGCTGTGGCACTGACACCACCCCCTTTGACCCCTGATCATTTCCCCCATACCCAGCACCGCCGCAATGGCACCCCTAGGTGATGAATTACTTTAATTTGGTTTGGGTTTGAACAAAATTGAGGTACAACCTAAGCAATGGCGCCCCCAGGTGATCAATTAATGAAGCCAAGACACTTAAGGAGATCACCATGGAGGGGTATCTTGGTTCTTTGATCATCCATGAATGCACTTTGTTGCAAGAAGAGGAGGAGAAAGAGACTAGGGCTGAGAAAATTTCAGTCCAAACGAAAGTAACTAACTGAACCATGCAAAAGTGTTGGTTCTGATTGATTTTTTTAAACTTTGGTTTGGTTGGGTTTGGACCTTCAAGAAAATTTTAAAGTGTGGGAAATTTTGGTTCAAAATTGAACCAAACCAAAACCGACAAAACAAATAAAAAAATAAATAAAACCTCATATTTATGTTTTATGTTGGTTATTTTTAATTTTTTTGATTTATTTGTAATTTATTTGAGATGTTAATATAATATTTATGCATAGACTACTTTTGAATGTGATTATGATGCTTAAGTCATGTTATAAATTTGTTTATTATAGAAATAATAATTAATTTTACAATAATTATAATAATTTCATTTTTTAATCAATTAAATTGAATCAAATCAAACCGAAATGTTTTGGTTCAGTTCAGTTTGATTTTGGGAGAAGTTCAAGTTCTATTCAGTGCAAAATTTCACATGTCGAACCCATTTACGGCAATTCAATTCAGAATGCTCTGCACTAAAGGGGACCGCCATGTTCTTATCATAGTTTAAAAACTCAAAACTCGGCTGTCATGGAGTAAAGTCTTCTCTAAGCCTACATAGAGTCAATTATATTAAATTCACTCATGTAAATAAATAGTTGTATTAAATTAGTATGTATTATTCTTTTAATACTTGGAATTAATAAAGATAATACGTTCTGATAATTTTTATGACTTGACTCAATGAGCCAATTATAAAATTAGTCATTATGTTGTTATTGATAGAATTTGACTTAGTAGAGTCAAAAAGAAATTTTAAAAATAAGGTTCTTAGAACCATAACAATTAATTATATTAAAATTCCAACAAGTTTTCTTAAAGCTAAATGCAATTGGGGTTTCAAGTTTTTTTAACACTAAATGCAATGGGATTTTAAAGTAAATTTTAAATTGGGGGTTTCAAAATATGTTTAAACAAATTTCAATTTGGAATTAGATCACTCCAACTATAGAGCAAGAGATATTCACCGGGCAAAGGGCACCTCCTCCAATAGAGGTTTCAAGGACCGATTCACATCCCAAACTACACAAGAAATAGGTCTTACTGGTAGAGGGTCATTTACCTAGAGGTTAGGCATAATCAGTGAAAAAAAAAAAACCCGAACTAAAATCAAATCATCAATTTGTTCGGTTCCAAACTATTTCAATTTGATTTCAGTAGGGCTAAAGATAAACCAAAAGCTATATTGATATTTTGGTTGGAACCGGATTGAACCAAATTAATTGAAATACCTGAACTTTTTAAACATATTCAAAAATCAATATTTAATATTAAATTACCATTAAAATATAATGTTTTAATGGTGAGTTTTTAATTGTTTAATATGTTATATAGGTTTAAAATTAATTATTAAATTATTATGTTCATTAAAATGATGATATAATTTTTACTAAACAATCTAACAAATATATGTTTCATTACATATAATGCACTTCAGTCATTCAATTACCAAACCAAATTAACTGAAATATTTTGCCCAATTTGGATTGATTTTAGTTGTTAAATTGGGTCTTTAAATGGAATTTGTTTAATTTGGTTCAGTGAGTACTGATTCGAATTAACCTACCTCAATTTACCCACGACTGAAAATTTACCTACATGAAATAAAATTTTGGAAGTCCACAAAGTATTCCAATTTTTCGGCTATGCACCTAGACACATGGCCAATCAACTTCCTAACAGTATTAATCCAATGTAACACTTGGTTTTATTTCCTCCTATATGGTGAGTGACTAAAGTTAAGAGAGTAGCTCTCTAAAAACATCAACATATAGTCAATTTAACACCACCTACATCAATATAAAAGTAATAACATCTTAAACAAACGTTACAGAGGTCAAAATCATAGTTATTAAAAAAAATTTTACAAGTTATTCTTTTGCACAAAGCTGCATGAGGGAAAATATTTTTCAAAATTGCTTGGTGGATGAAAAATAGTGCATGGGAATTTTTTGAACTGTTCTGAAGTCTAAAACATATGGCGTCCCAGATGTGTCTCATGGCGTCTGCCACCTGCCACCCCTGCTTCTTCAATCAGGAGCCTAGCTTGTTGAAGCTCCCCAAGGTTAGCTTCTTCCCGTGTGTGCTTTGTTATTAGTATGTGCTGGGTTTACATGAGAAACTGAATTTTAATTCAGACGGTCATTTATCAACCCACCTGGCGTGAGTTTGTTCTGTTTGGTTTGTTGGTATGTCATGTTTATATATATATATATATATATATATATATATATAAAGAAACTTCAATGAATTTATATTATATGAGGAACTAGATGATTTGGATGTAATATCCGCTTTGTGATGCTGATACGAGATTGTTGGAATTTCATGAGTGGTAGTTTGATTGCTCAGGCTACCCAAGGTGAGATTCTTCTCTTTGGTTCAGTGGTATGTCCTGTTCTGTACTGTTTGACTTATTGAATTTCTGCTGTTTATAGGGGAAAACTGTATGATCTATGTAAAAGTGGATTAGGTGTTTTAGTTTGTGCTGCTGCTGATGAATTGTAATAGGTTCATATTAATTTGTTTGATTGTCTAGGATAAGATGTTAGCTATTTTCATTGGAAAAATTTGTTCTTGGGTGCTCTGTAGTGTGACCTTTCAACTGAGTGCAAACTTTTTTCTTTGTGTTACCGACGAAAAATTGTAGTTGTTTCATATGTGTATTAATTTGATTATGCTCAAGATGCTGGCATCTTTTTTTACTTTGCAAGATCAGTAGTGATCTTCAATTTCAACTGATTGCATGCTTTTTCGTTTGTGTTACTGATGAAAATTGTTAGTAGCTTCATATGTATATTAATTTGATTTAAAAAATGAAGAAGTTATCGTTTTATTTTCTACCATCAGTGCTTGAGTGCTCTGATGTGTGATCATTTATTTCAACTAATTCCAAGCTTTTCAATTTGTGTTACAGACGAGCAAATGTAATAGCTTCGTATGTATTATTTTTTACTGTGGTGAAGAAATTATCGTCATTTTTATGTTTATTTTTATTTTTACTTTGCAATTCAGTATTTTGCTACTCTCTATAGTGTAACAATTTTGAGTAAATTTTCTTCTCTTGAGCACAAATCTAGAAATTCCAAATTATGGGTGACCTCTTTCTTGGATATCTTTATTCTGGGAGCCGTGGAAACCCACTTACATGTTGCTAGAGTCTAACTCATCTTCTAGGATTCCATCATCTTCTTTGATGCCATCAGATCTTCAAGGTTGTATATAGGAAAGGAATATGTAAATGATATGTTTCATGCATGCCAATTTATCATTCACTGAGGAAATTGGTTGGTGACCAGAATGTATCCGAACACTACTTATTTCTTGTTTGTGAGGACGTATGCTTCTATTCATTTTCCTTTTAGTGCTCAGAAGTGTCAGAGAAATGAAAAGGTTCTTCAATTTCTCATGTCTATTTCTAACAAGCAAGGAGACATAGATTCAACACTCACTTTTATTTAACCTCATGGGGCTTTAGAATTTGGATCACGGTGCACCCATGTTGTTGGAAGGATCATTTGAAGATAAGATTTACATTTATGATTTCTCTTAGTTTGGTGTTTCACATACAATGATGGATGGCATGGATGCAAGTTATCATTTGTTGACGTCACCTTACCTGAATAGAAAAGTTCTATCAATAAACTCAGGAGAAGATATTCAAGACCTTCTTTCAGTCTTGTCTGATTTCTACATGCCTATAAACTCGGTCAATTACGATTGACACACGGTACTAATTCCATACTTTGACCGGTACAAATTTCTTTACTTCAATTTGCCTCTAGTCTCGTATGACCTTCACTTATATTTTTGACATTGATAATGCATTCTAGGCAATCAATTCATTGTAAATATGATTCTTGTTTTCGGGTAATTAATGGTTTTTAAATATTTTGATATTCCGAAGAATTTTCATTGGAGCTCTCTTAGACATTTTAATTTGTGGTCCATACTCTATTTCAATACGTAAAAGAAATAGGATTCTAGTATTCATCTTTATGCCATGTTATAGATATAAGTTAAGCTTCATTGTCAAAAGATATTTTCCCGTGATAATAATCATCAATTTGTTTGTTTCTGAACTAATTCAGTTCAATTTTAGTAGGGCTAAAGATAAACTGAAATATGTATTGACATTTCGGTTTGAACTGAACCAAACAACAATAATGGAAATACCTTAACTTTTTAAGAATATTTGAAAATCAATATTTAATATTAAATTATCATAAAATTATAACGTTTTATGATGAATTTTTAATTGTTTAATATGTTATGTACGTTTAAAATTAATTATTAAATTATTATGTTCATTAAAATAGTGATATAATTTATATTAAACAATTCAACTAATCCATTTTTTCATTACTTATAATGGTGTTCAGTCATTCACTTACCAAACCAAGTTAACTGAAATATTTTGCTCAATTTGGTTTGTTTTTAGTTGTTAAATTGGGTGATTAAATGGAATTCCTTTACTTGGGTTCAGGGAGTTCAGAATCGAATTAACCGACCTCAATTTACCCACTACTGAAAGTTTACTTGCCCAGCTACATGAAATAGATTTTTGGAAGTCCACAAAGTATTCCAATTTTTCGGCTATGTACCTAGACACATGGCCAATCAACTTCCTAAGAGTACTAATCAGAGGTAACTCTTGCTTTTATTTCTTCCTATATGGTGAGTGACTGAAGTTAAGAGAGTAGCTCTCAAAAAACATCAACATATAGTCAATTTATCACCACTTACATCAATAGGAAAGTAATAACATCTTAAACAAACGTTACAAAGGTCAAAATGATAGTTATTAAAATAATTTTTTACAAGTTACTATTTTGTGCAACGCTGCTTGGGGGAAAATATTTTTTAAAATTGCTTAGTGGATGAAAAATCAGGCATAATAAACATAAAGGGGGAATTTTTGAATTGATAAATGATGTTTAGATCTCTATGAGGTCCTTAAAGAACAAAACTTATAAACTTATAAAATTTATATTATGAACTACTTTCCTCATTTAATGTAAGTCATGAGTCACATGTGGAGAAACATTCACATCTGATGATTTTCAAAGGGTCCATAGGTAACCCATCCAAATTGTTTTTGCCAGGCACATTGCTGAAAAAATTACTTGAGTTAGGGCGGAGTTTATTATATAATTTTTTTAGCTCAACCTTGACTAAAAATATTATGTTTGTAATATCATTTCAAAAAATTAGTACAATATGAATTATTTTATTTTGTATTCAAATTAATCAGGATTATCATGAAGTGGGTTATCTGATTCTCTCCTATATAGAAAATCTCCCCCACCTCCACTCCCTCATTTTTTCTTATCTTAAGATAAAAAGGAGGAAATACAATGACTTGTATATCAGAGAGCACTTGAGTGACCCACTTTGAACTAATAATGATTATTTTATGCTCGCTTGCTATGCATAACTATAATTAATTTAGATACAAATTAAATATTTTAATTAATATTACTATATATATATAATTTATTAAATATATATACTTTTTATTAAGATTGTCTATTTTAATATTTTTATGTTAATTATACTATTTTTATGCCAACTAAATAGACCCTTATAATAAAAGAATGTGTCAAGTCAGACTTGCCCAACCACATGTGGTAGACAGAAGCATGGTAGACATAACTAATTGGTCATGGCCACAACGAACGCAACCAATTGGTTGTGGCTGCAACAGGACATATAGGGCATCCTATGCCAAGGGTTGGCCAATTCTAGCCAAGAGAACCCTCGCCCTTCTCAGCTGCCTAAACAGCTAGACCACCCTTCTTGGCCTTGGGCAACTAGTTCATAAGTCTAGACAGCCAATTATATGTTTTCAATGTTTGGTTAGTCTCACATCGGTCCTATGAATTATTCTAGTTAATATATAGTCTATTGAGAAAGTCTTAATCCCAAAGCTAGCTTTTGGATTCAGAGAGATTAATGATACCTATTGCAAGCCCCTTTTGGGGCTCAATAGTGTTATCAAAGCTATTTTTAGCTTTGGTGTTTACCTACACCAATTGTAAAAGTCTTCTTCGTAGGTTCTGCCCGATGGTTTAAGAAGAGATTGTTAGACAGATGATGGTCGTTTTCGGTGTTGTCTTTTGCCCGATCGTGTAAAGTACGTGATGTTTGGAGTTAGTCTTATATCAGTCGCAAAACAAATTTGTGATTTGTATATAGGCAGCTAGCTTTTAGATTAAAAGAGGCTCATAGTACTTATTGTAGGTCAATTTTTAAACCCAAAGGGCCCAACGTTACGGCGATTGAATCCATCTTCCTTGGCCTTATGACACCATGATTTGGATGCCTCAAGGCTAAGAGCAATTCAGTTTGGCTCTGGCTACCTGAGCTAGGGTGGCCAATGCTTAAATGTCTTGGTTTTAATATCACCCAAAATTAGTCTTAAATCTAGTAACTTAGTTGATAAGAGTTTAATAGGTTGTGGATTTATAGAGCTTCAACTTGTATTAATCAATTTCAAACAAACGATTTGGCACGCTATTTTCACTTTGAGTCAAATCACTGTCAAAGATAATGACATTGTGGTGAATGGAATTAGTAAACTTCTAGTCATGCTAATGGGAAATTAGTAAGCTTCCTATTGAGAGATTATAATATAGAAATTGCTGTGTTGCATATTGTGATGATATATCTTGATATTTTAATATTTTTTACGATATAATGTATGAACATGGTGGTTCCTTTATTACACTGTTATTTTTCAAGTCAAGTTAATTTCAGAACATGCGTACTGAGCCGAGTGCTGGTTCGTGTGTTTTGAACCACGAGGGTCATATGTATGAAAGTGTATGATAATAACATCAGAAGGATGATAAGAAATGAGTTATCAGAGTATATAATAGTATGCAGTATATCTTTTTTATGTATTTGATCATATAATATTTTTAGATGGAATAACCTAGTAGAACCCATTATTGAGTAGTTTGGGTGGGTTATTAGTTATAGAAAATGTCATTGTAATGTTATGGAGTGTATTATATTTTGCTGGATTTATTAAGGATTTATTAGGAGTTAGTTATTATTTTGACTCATGGCAGAGTCGAGTCAAGTTTTATTCATGAAACTACCACCAAATGCTGTCTTGAGCACCCTTGGCCGCTGCCCTGTCACCACAACGCCTAATGCTGCAAGATCGTGCAGCCCTTCTCGGCCTCGATTTGCTGTCGTCAGCACCGCTCTGCCACTGCTTCGGCAGACACCATCCCCTTTGACCCCGCAGATCATGTCCCCCATACCCAGACACCACCGTTGAGGTCGGCTCAGGGCTTATCAGATGACCGACTGACCCTGGCCTACTTGTCACTGCC
The DNA here is from genome assembly GCA_033002965.1 of Piper betle. Classification (NCBI taxonomy): domain Eukaryota; kingdom Viridiplantae; phylum Streptophyta; class Magnoliopsida; order Piperales; family Piperaceae; genus Piper; species Piper betle. Next base: position 18,807 of record JAURVB010011103.1, read on the forward strand.
GCCAACGAGCTCGTTGGTGCCGTTTCCATCCTCACGTCACCCACCATTCGGTGATGCTCACCGAGTCGGTGCCGATCCGCAGCCCCTAATTGCTCGGGTTAGAAAACCGTCGGAAGCCATTGAAAAATCACCAAAAACTACAGGAAAAACTGCTGAAAATCAAACAGGAAACCAGATTCACTGAAATTCACCAGATCTTCCACACGAATTCATTTAGTCGAACCCGATCAAACTTCGGACACTACTAGGTCCCGAATTTTAGTCTCAAGCCGTGCGATGAAACCCTAGTCTTCTGACAATTGTAATTAACTTCGACTTAATTAATTAAAGGTGATAATTATTATCACAACATGCTAGGATTGATGAATTGATATGTTAGCTATTTTATTGTAAATAAAAATATGAATTGCTTGATTGAATTGTATTAAAACAAATGCTAAGGAACTAATTAGGTAAACTAAGTAAGTGTCGTAATTTAATGCAATGTAGCATAGGGAAATCTTATAAGGTTGGAATTGATATATGATTGATGTGTGTATGCTATAGGACGTCTAAATGCATCATGAGTGGGCGCTAG
>JAURVB010011105.1:0-17110 GCA_033002965.1 Piper betle
TGTTGTCCCTAGCATAAAATCTATAGCAAAATCGACCTCTCTCTTCAGTGGCAATCTAGTGATCTCATCTGAAAAGATATCTACAAGCTCCTTGGTAACTAGAATCAGCTCAACACTGGCTTGTCCCCTAAACTATTCTGTTTTGCCAACACCAAAGTGGCCATCAACAACTCACAACCCCTGTCCAACTATTTCACTGCATTTTGATAGGAGATCCAGCCTCTCTCTCTATTTCTTCCTTGACCCTGGAAAAGAAGGCGCCTTCAGCATCAAAAAGTCACCATCTTCTTCCGGCAATCTATAAGGGCTCCCTACTTGGACATCCAATCCATCCCGAAGATCACATCGAACCCTGTCATCCTAAATAATATCAAGTCTGCAACTAATTGTCGCTATTTAATCTCAACAGGGACACTACGTATACACTCACCAGTAGCTACAACTCCACCGGCAGGAGTGGACACTAATAATGAATGTCCTAAGCTTTCTATATGGTCACCTCCCATCCTATCTATGTGTGTGTATGATATAAAAGAGTGTGTGCAGCCAGTATCAAACAAAACTAGTGCAGGTACCGATCCAACAGTAAGTGTACCTGTCACAACAGTTGTGTCCACTAGTGCCTCCTCAATTATGGCTGCATACATCCTCACAGGCTGTTGCTGTTGCGGCTGTTGCGGCTTTTGCGGCTGTTGCTGCTGTTGTTGCTGCTGGGCCGAGGTGGCGGGCAATGTTGGTGGTGCTGCGTATGCTGGGCCCATCTGTTGTCTGGCCTGTCCTACCACTGCAGCCATCATACCTCTCTGACCCGGGCCCCTTTGCTGCTGTCTCTGTGGGTTGTGACCTCTACCTCTTTGCCCATGACCTTGGCCTTAGTGGCCTCTCTGTTGTTGCTGCTGTGGGGGTACTGCGAGAGCTAATCGTTGTGTCGGCACCGGATGGGCAGGCTATTGGCGCTGAGCCTTTGGACAAGCCTTAGCCTGGTGTCCTGGCTGGCCACAACTAAAAATGCATCTGTACTAGCTCTACATACACCACCATGATTATGTCCACAGGTCAGACAGGCTGGGTAACCACCTTCTTGAACTTGTCCATCCATCACTTTTATTGCAACTGGAGCATCTGTTCGGCACCTCTGTTGTGCCCCCTGACTAGGTTGGTAGGGAGGGGCATGCTGTTGCCTCTGATCCTGGTCTCGACTGGGTCGAGTGGCGAAGACCCGTTTGTCTCATTCGCAGATCGAACCACATCACCTAGGGTAGAAAATGTTCTATCGACTAGGGCTACACGAATTTCATAGTGCAGACCCTCATAAAACCACTCGATCCTCTGTCGCTCAATCCGTGCAAAGTCTGGTGCAAACCTCTCCAGTGCTCTGTATTTGGCTTCATACTGTGATACAGTCATGGGTCCCTACCGAAGAGTCTGAAATTCCCTCTCTTTCCTCCTTCTGACATTCGAGGGAAAATACTTCCCGTCAAACTCAGTTTTGAATTCTTCCCACCAAATCCTTGCCTTGTCTTGGAGCGTTCCTATGATAATCCTCACACAGTGTTCCATCGGGCAGCCATGCTCTTAAACACGCCAATCACTGATGAAATCCATAAGAAAGCCTCTTCTGCATTTGGCTCCCCTAGGAAAGAGTGCCCTCCAATTTTCACAAATTGTTCATACTGCTTGAATCTACCATCTCTTACGTCTGTAGATCTGTTTGAGCCCTCACCTATCTCAAATTGTGGTAACTGTGACACTGCCACTGCCGGTATACTACCCCTTGTTGTCTGCCCACTACTAGCTCCATGGGGTCCACTATCATGAATGCCTATCCCAGTCTGAAGAGGAGCAATAGGGCAGCTGTAGGGATAGTCCCCTGTTGTGCAAATGGAGGAGGAGGCGGTGGTGGGTAGCCCATGGGAGAAGCTGCCTCTCTTTGTACTCCGTCATCTCCTAACGGCCTCTTCTCAACTCGGGCTATGGAGAGGGCTATCTGATGGAGCTCTCTCCTGAACTCTTCCTGGCTCTCTTGTATCTACCAATTGGGTAATGGTTGCATCTCTCTCAGTCTGGCAACTACGAGAACTACGTTGGATAGTCAAGGCACGCACGTTGGCTTCTCCTGACGGTGGTTGAGCTCTCAGCTTACTAGATGCTATCTCGCTGGGCGCACGACTAGGACTAGTATGCTTGGGAGGAGAAGAGATGGATCCTTGGTTTGAGTCTTGCGAGTTGCTCTAACCATGGTGACTGACACTCACTAATCAAACCCGTGCACACTGTCATTCAACTACGTGGTGAGAAATCTGTAAATTGAAACAAGTAAATGAAGAAAACATACCTGCCGGCTTGACTCGGATAGAGCCACCCTGAAAAGTGCAATAAGGGGACGACCTGTTAAAACACAGCACAATATAATATATATGAAAACAAGAATTTACATTACAATAGGTTTCCAAAACCTCCACACATTTTGTAATCGACATCTTGCCGACTTGCAATTTCATAGTCAGCTCATTTGGTTTCTTTTCATTTCAGCATAGCACATCATTAGAGCTTTTCTTAAAACATTTCCAAGCATTTCAAAAACAAGGCATACAAGCCTCACAAACACAGACATATAACACCAATATGTAAATCCACAACAATAGCCAATCACATCACATCTTACGCAAAAGTCGATGCGGTGTCAAGTATGTGTGTGCAATGCAAATGCTAGTCCTTCGTCAAAGCTGGCATACTCCATTCATCATCCTCACCTACATATATAGTAAGAAAACGTCAGCAATGGGTGTCATTGGTCCGGAAATAACTAATATCAAACTTGAACATGAGAGCAAACTCTCATGGAAAGCAAACAATCATATATCTTCCTCAAGAACTCTCATAAGGGAACCTATAGAGGAGCCATTGAGCAGCTAACTCAACCGCACCCTGATGTATCTGGTATTGTGCCACTCTCGGCAATTCTTTTAGTACTTCGTGTAAAAATTTTATCCTAAGCCCTCTTCGAACCTCCATATTCTCCTGGCTTTGAGCACGTAGGCTGAGTACTCTTAAGCATGTGCCTTAAGTACCCTTTGAACTGCAAGTCTAGATATGTACTGTACTTAACAGCACCCGTAAACCTCTACATTCTCCGGGTGTGAGGAGCTCAAACGCAGAGTTGTCAAGATCCTTCGGAAATGGAACAGGCCGTCAGTAATCCAGAGCCCACTTTGAGTAGCACGGCATCTGCTCATGGTACGTGCAAGTCGATTCATCTTCTCTTGTCTCATTGAAAACTCAATAAAACTATTTATAGGGCTGGGTCGGGATTTATTATAATGGGCCCCGAAGGCAACTTGAGGTGGATCTTATTTTCAAAAATAAGCTTGAGGGATCTCATCTTTGAGGGTTATTAATTCTAAAAACAATCGACCAGATGACCCGTGTTAGGTGGGGTCCGATAAATCATCTACTTGACATGTCCTACGATCAATAAATCAAATCACTGATAAAGTAGAGCGATAAAACGCGAGAAGCGTTTCCTAACGGACCTGTCAGAAGCTCCAAGAGCAGTCTTGTGCCTAGACGGCGAGCTTTAACAAAACCAACTCTATAACGACTAGTCCTAACCGGACCGGGTATTACTTAAAAGGTTACATGAATAATATGAAAACAAATAAGTCTAGCATTTCTAACTCAAAAGAAGTTATGTTTCAAATGACAATGTATGAAATAATCATTCCACAGTCTTGGACCGTTTTCCATAGCCACATTTATAACACAAGAAAAGTAAAAGAGAAGTCCGCTTATTATCTGTTCACCACCTTAGTTGGTAGAAGAACCACCTAGTCATTTCTTAGTCTTTAGTTCCAGCTACTAACCTACGGAGGCAATTCTGCGTTAGTGATTAAACCCTAAGCCGTATAATTAAATAAAAAAAGTCGATTCATCTTCTCTTAGTCTTTTCAGTAGATGCCCTTGAGTGTTCCGATGGAGAGTATGTACAGTTTTTTTCCTCATGGAATATTAGATTACACTTGTCGGTTTGTAATAGTTATTCCTCATGGAATATTAGCTTTTAGAGTCGAGTAGGGTTAGAGATTAAGAACAAGATATCGCCATAGCACCATCAGCAAAGTAGAGGAGAGTTAGGAGCAATGGGGATGTTCTGATGTGATGCCACTAGATCGACTTCACCAGCTATCTTGTATACCATTGCCTTGACCTAACATCTTTAGGTCAAATGTGTATTATAAGATAGCTTCAAGAAACAGTGTTAGTGTTAGTCTTCAAAGAGATGTACATGAAAAGAGTCAGAGAACATGACAATATGACCTCCAGATGAAATGATCACAATGGTCAGATAACTTAGTCACCATGATAGTATATTCATGGGACCACAAGAAAAGGTACATAGATCAGATGGTTAGCAAATGATCAGATATAGAGTATAACCTCATTCAGGGTTTGGCCCAGCCAAAGAGAAGTATTCAACTCACGTGAGAACCATCTTTTAGGTTTGTCACTGATTTACTGTTCTATAGGCTGGCCACATGTGGCGAAATAAATCATGGTGATCTTAGAGATATGTCCACAGACCTTTCAAAGTTTTTTGCCAATCAGTATCCTACATAGAGATTTCATTACGCTTGTAACTGCATAGTTACCTTGACATTACCATAGACCTGAGTGATGTACCTACTAGGATTTCCTTAGCTCATCATACTGCCTTGTACACCTGATATTAGACCCCACACGTGAGGATTAGTTACACACTAGTTAGAGACATACAGCAATGTGACTAGACTTCTTATGACTAGTTTAACCAAATAGTTGAGATGAGTAGACATTGACCAGTGCACATCCATATACCAAATTCAGATTCTGCAGTTCGATGTAAAATATGCCTTCATATCCTTGAGACACGTTCTCTGTGCAAAGGTGTGCTTGCTGCCTTTTTGTCACTTATGGCACATAGTGAGATACTTGGCATGGGATCAAGTCAGTTAGGATAAGTTGTCCATCTCCTTGTACAGGACACCTAAGAGTTAAACCAAGATTGATGAAAGTGAGTTCTATAGTTCATTAGTGTATACCCTTACCTCCACCATATAGCAGCGAGACTCACATGACATCGTAGTATAGACATAAGACCTAGAGCAGAGTGCCTTAAGGGTACACGTCGTCAACCTTTCACATCAATGAGGATCAGGGAGACAAGGGTAGGCAGCAGCTTCTATACCTCATCATAGTTTATCCTGATTTAGCATAGACTAGTACCCTGTAGTACTCTAGAGTACATGCTTAACCAACCCTAATGCCCTTAGTGGCGAACCTAGGTTTCTTTCACCAAAGTCATTAACCTATAAGTCAGTTTAGCTAGTTGATTCGAGCATGTGTGGTTAATCAAACCAGATCATAGAGTTGCTAGTGAGCTTTTTCAGAGTTTGAGTGGCCAGCTTTGTGTTGGTCCATTTGGGCTGAGGAAGAGCTACCCTCAAAGTTATAGCTCAGCAGTTGTAGTCCTGCCAGCTTAGTGGCTTCTATAGTTCAGCCATCCGATCACAATTGATGTGGGAAACTACAGGGACAGAATTTTTATAAGGAGGAGAGGTTGAAAAACCCTAGCTTTGGGTTCGGGTTTTACCCGCTTATTACCTTGCTCAGTTTGGGTTAGTCTCGAGTTGGTTCGAATGAGTTCAGCTCAAACCATGAGTATGGGGTCCAAATTGCCATATGATCATGTTATAGAGGATGAGTATGCCTAATATACAAATTGTAGCTTTAGTTATTATGCTAGAGCAGAGAATGAGTTATTAGTATATACAGATTTTTTCTTATGTTAGCCCAGGGTTTTAGGCCTTGATCTAGGTTGTTGCAATAATTAGTACCAATTTGGGTCTTTTTCAAAGTACCTATGTTGTATGCATCATAGGGATTTTGGACAACCAGATTGCCCCCGTGAGCCTAGTTAGATTTGAGTCTCAATATTCGTCTGATTGAGTTCAGGATTTCGAAGCTAAAACTTTCTTGCCTCAATTTCAATCTATAGAGTTACTTATAGGGCTCAAGTTAGTTTTGACTTTTGTTGTTCTCGATCCGAACTTCTTATATATATATATATATTATATGTACAGGTGGACCCCACTAATAGGCCCATGAGTTGTCGGTCGTTCAGATCATGCATGTGGCAAGAGTTGGACAGTCCATGTCAGCTGTAGCAATGGCCAACCAAATTTCAGGAAATTTTCTCCCACATTTTTAGAATATTTTCATTATTAATGCCACCGCCAGTTGGGCTTGCCGCTGATGAGACTCCTGGCCACCCTCTGGCCACCAGAGAGGTACCAATGTGACCAGTTCGTGGATGGCTATTGACCCAAGCCTAGCTCTGGCACCAGTGCCACCTCATTGGCTGCCAGAGGCGACATTTTCTTCACAACTTTCCAGTACCGCCACAGCCTTTCAGAACATTTTTCAGCACCTATGGGGCTAACCACCCATATCGATTCCCCTCACTGAGACCAGTCTGGACCTCCTCCATGGCCTTGATTGCCGCAGCAACATGAACTTCTCCGGCCTTGTTTCCTTCACTTTCCGGTCATTTTTTGGCCAGTTGATGGTAGGTGTTACGGGGTTTAGCTCGTGGGACGGTCGAGAGCTAGGGTTTGGCGGTTGTCCCTAGCATTCCCGCGTCCAAGTCGGGTGGCCGGTGCTATCCGAGTGTTGAACAACCTACCGAGCAATTATCCGTGATGTGGGCAAGTCCAAGGTCTGACTGGCGCATGTGGTCTATCGGGCGAGTTCCTGTGCGGGCGAGCTACCGTGCAGTAGTGATAGCAGGCTGTGGCGGACAACTGGTCGGGAAGGAGTACCGAGCAGGCCGCTACCTGGTACCGAGTGTGGTGCGGGTTCCAGGCGCGTGCAAGGTCAGGCGCAGCCGGGACATTCTACCGAGCAGCGTGGCGGGTAGAAGTGCGGGTTCCGGATGCGTGGGATGCGAGCAACCAAGCATCATGACCAGGCGAGCCAAGCACCAGGGCCGTGCTTTATCGTGCAAATGGGCGGGAGTCACGGGTGCGCAGGTGTGCAGGTGACCGAGCCAAGGAGCGGCAGGGGTTATTGTGCACGCACATGGGTGCTGTGGAACGGGCAGACCAGGGTTCAGTAATAGGGTCGCTGGTTCGATAAGGCGACCACACCACACCCAGGAGGGGTTCGGTGTTGGGTCGAACCAAGTATGCGATCAGTCTTTAGCGCCACACCCAGGGGTAGGCTTTCCGGTAATTTTGCTGGAATCCCAGGGGGTGAGTGATGACAAGGCTTGGAGCATGAGGACCGTTGATCGTGGATTGACGGTGAGGATGCAAGCTGGGGACGTGGTGCCCACTAGTCCGGAAGGTTTATATAAGGAGATGCCATCCTTGTGTAGAAATGAGAACAACAAAAGAGAGTTGAGTGTGTGAGTGATCTCAATGGGGGAGTGAAACTTGGTCGGGCAAGGGGACGCCTTGGGGTTACTGCAGTCAGGCCAAGGAGGGTCTGGAACACCAAGGGGGATTACCGGGGTAATCGTCGTCCGCCTTTAGGGTCAAGGCTCACACACCTGTTGTTCGGCAACCCTGCGCGGTGAATCGAGGGTTGGGTGAAGTCCTGTCGAGTGAGGGTCGAGAGGCACGGTCGTGGGGTTTGCATGTCCACGACTGGCGGGTAGTCTAGAGGGATTACATGTGTATATCCTGTATTCACGTTGTAAGAATAGAGGTTGGGATTTATCCTGTAATTGGTGTGATGTATCCGTCATGTTTGTGCACCGTGGTCTAGACCCGTGATTCCGTGGTCTAGGGGCACCGAGCAAGGTACTCGATACGTGGGGCGGTAATCACTTGCGACTTGGTGATCGGTGTGTGTGTTCGGTACAGGGGCTGGTAACCTGGTTACGGTACGCATGCGTTGGTAGCTGCGCGCGGTACCGGGACTGGGTGCGTGCGATACTTGCAGGCGTGCGGTCCGAGGCCGCTGTGCACCACAGCACGTTGGGGTGCGGAGATGGTGTTGGCTGGTGTTTCTAGGGAGGGAAACACGCCGCACAGTGGCAGTTTGGGCGAAAAATTTATCCCCTAAACTGACCCCTGTGACAGTAGGACACCGCCTACAATCACCCCAGATGGCTTCCCCTCATGGAGTCCGAGCTTTTGAGAACACACTTCACCCCCAACATGGCACCGACTCCCGCCAGCGACTTTGCCATACCCTGGGGCCATTTTGCCTCTTTCTTGCAGTTTTCAGCCAACCGGTGGCCAGACATCTTCAGTCACCATTGCCAGCACATTTCCTTCATCGTCCTCTGTCGATAGCGAGTGGCGGCAGCTCCCACTTCTCTGCAGTCGGTATTATTATCCAGTGACAACCACCGACGGCTCCATCCGGCCCAATTTCTAGTGTCCACGTCCACCTACCAGCGTCTGTGCCTGTGTTGGCCAGCAAACCTAGCCTATCATTCAAGTTAACCTGGACCGAGTTAACTTGGCCCAACTCAGTCCGGTTTGCCAGTTGACTCCTTTGCCATTTATTTCCTTTTTGGCCCATTTTCGTCCATTTCTACCCCGTTTTCTGTTTCGGAGTTCGAGCTCACCATAGATGTGCAACGCACTTTGAGCTTGGACCAGTTAAGACTCTTCTTAGATTTATCGCTTACTCCATTGCGGATTTGATTTTCAAATCATAGGAAGTGTTAAGTGGTTGGTTATCAGACCACACTTAAAACGGCCCATCTAGATATATATTTTACTTCCATGAGTAATAACATTCGATGATAAGATCCCCTATGTTGTTTTCGAACTTAGATCCACATCATGTTGCCTTCGGACCTAATTATATTATCCCTTTCCCAACACTATATATAGTTTTTATTGAGTTTTTAGTGAGTTATATATTTTTACTTCCCTAACGTCCGCTTATACTGTGAACGAGTACATACGCTAGTCACAACAAGCTCTAGACTAGTGAGAGAGGTTCCATTCCAGAGGGTGTAAAACCCATGATTTGAATCTGAGTTTTACATTACCGAATTAATCGGTTTAGCTGTTGGTTCTACTCAGAGTCAGTTTCATGATGTGCGCGCTTAGCCAAGGCCAGCTCTGTGTTATGAGCGATGAGGGTTAAGTGTGCCTGAGATATGGTGATAACGTTAGAAAAATGATGAAAAATGAGTTATAAGAGTATATGACAGTATGTAGTTATTTTAATTGTAGAATTATTTTTAGGGTGAAGAATGCAACACAATGCGTTGTATGGCAGTTTGGATGGGTTATTAGTTATTATAGAATATGTCATTTTGATGTTATTAGGTGTATTATATTTTATAGTATTTTCCCATATTTTTCCGGGATTATTTTTATTTATTAGGAGTTAATTATTATTTTTAACTTGAGTCAGAGTCAAATCAACTTTCATTTACAAGACTGCCGCCGAAACCATCCCCCGATGTTTTCTCCCTAAACCCGATCAGTGCCACGATCATTGCCACTGACACCACCTCCGGCCACGGCACCACTACTCATCGAGGCCGACATAGCCGCCCTTGCTTGCCGAGTTGTTCCCCCCACCATCCCAGCTGCCACCCAACCACCACGACATAGGGGAGCTGCACACTCGTGCAGTGCTCCCAATGCTGTATTGCTGTAGGCCTCGACTCTCCCTGTCACTGGCCCTTCGACCTGTCCCTGTGCGCAACTGCCAAGACCAGCCAAGGGTCAATCGGGCAAGCCAGCTTACCCATGCCTGTCACTGGCGACCATCGCTGTCACCTTCACTCCACCACCACTGTAGTCGCGTCAAGGTCACCGAGCCGGTGCCAACCTACAGCCACAAGCACCTTGTCAGAAAACCGCCAAAATCTGCCTGAAAACCGTATTTGCTGGAATTTGCTGGATTTTCGTGGAATTCATCTAGCTAAACTCAATTGAACTTTGGATGCCACCGCTGCCGAATTCGAGTCCTAAATTGATAGACAAACCTTAGTCGTTGCCACGAGGTATAATTAACTCTGACCTAATTATTTAAAATTATTAATTATTAGCACAGAATGCTAGGATTTGATTAATTGACAAAGTAAAATTTTTTAATTGAAAATAAAAATGAATTTGTGTGATTTGAATGATGTAAAATAAATGCCTGTGAACTGATTAAGCAAGTTAAGGATGAATTGTTAATTAACTGCAATGTAAGTTAAGAAATCATGATGTGGATTGATGTGAGTGCTTTGATGTGAGTGTGATATAAGATGTGTGAATGCATCATTTAGATAGTGGACGTTAGCTTTTAGTTTTGATGTATACTTACGGAGTATGAGCTTGTGGCCAAGGCACGTGGACATGATTGGAGTGTGTTTAGGACTCGCTTCTGGTTTAGATTTGTAATGACCCAGCCCAAAGTGCAACGTAATGAGCTAAGTCATTTCTTTAAAATGGGAACCCCGAAAGTTAAAGATCTCTAGTCCATTCTCACTTATAAACAGGATCTTCTCCCAGTAGGTATTAAATGTGGGACTAAGTTGAGGGATCTCACAATCCACCCACCTTAAGAAATTTCGTCCCGAAATGCCGATATTTGGCCCATTGCTAGCCCCAGCCCACGACCTTCTCTGGCCCGTGACCGGCAGCCTAGCCAACGTTTCTAGTCCAACCCACCATCTAACACGGAACCAGGTCGGTTCTGATACCATTTGTAACGACCCAGCCCAAAGTGCAACGTAATGGGCCTAAGTCATTTCTTTAAAAGTGGGTACCCCGAAAGTTAAAGATCTATAGTCCATTCCCACTTATAAACAGGATCTTCTCCCAGTAGGTATTAGATGTGGGACTAAGTTGAGGGATCTCACAATCCACCCACCTTAGGGAATTTTGTCCCCGAAATGCCTATTCTTGGCCCGTTGCTAGCCCCAGTCCACGACCTTTCGGCCGTGACCGGCAGCCTAGCCAACGTTTCTAATCCAGCCCACCATCTAACACGGAACCAGGTCGGCTCTGATACCATTTGTAACGACCCAGCCCAAAGTGCAACGTAATGGGCCAAGTCATTTCTTTAAAATGGGTACCCCAGAAGTTAAAGATCTATAGCCCATTCCCACTTATAAACAGGATCTTCTCCCAGTAGGTATTAGATGTGGGACTAAGTTGAGGGATCTCACAATCCACCCACCTTAAGAAATTTCGTCCCGAAATGCCGATATTTGGCCCATTGCTAGCCCCAGCCCACGACCTTTCTGGCCCGTGACCGGCAGCCTAGCCAACGTTTCTAGTCCAGCCCACCATCTAACACAAAACCAGGTCGGTTCTGATACCATTTGTAACGACCCAGCCCAAAGTGCAACGTAATGGGCCTAAGTCATTTCTTTAAAATGGGTACCCTGAAAGTTAAAGATCTATAATCCATTCCCACTTATAAACAGGATCTTCTCCCAGTAGGTATTAGATGTGGGACTAAGTTGAGGGATCTCTACCTACTGGGAGAAGATCCTGTTTATAAGTGGGAATGGACTATAGATCTTTAACTTTCGGGGTACCCATTTTAAAGAAATGACTTAGCCCATTACGTTGCACTTTGGGCTGGGTCGTTACAAATGGTATCGGAACCGACCTGGTTCCGATGTTAGATGGTGGGCTGGACTAGAAACGTTGGCTAAGCTGCGGTCATGGGCCAGAAAGGACGTGGGCTGGGGCTAGCACGGGCCAAGAATAGGCATTTCGGGGACGAAATTTCCTAAGGTGGGTGGATTGTGAGATCCCTCAACTTAGTCCACATCTAATACCTACTGGGAGAAGATCCTGTTTATAAGTGGGAATGGACTAGAGATCTTTAACTTCCGGGGTACCCATTTTAAAGAGATGACTTAGCCCATTACGTTGCACTCTGGGCTGGGTCGTTACAAATGGTATCGAGCCGACCTGGTTCCGTGTTAGATGGTGGGCTGGATTAGAAACGTTGGCTAGGCTGCCGGTCCACGGGCCAGAAAGGTCGTGGGCTGGGGCTAGCAACGGGCCAAGAATAGGCATTTCGGGGACGAAATTCCCTAAGGTGGGTGGATTGTGAGATCCCTCAACTTGGTCCACATCTAATACCTACTGGGAGAAGATCATGTTTATAAGTGGGAATGGGCTATAGATCTTTAACTTCTGGGGTACCCATTTTAAAGAAATGACTTGGCCCATTACGTTGCACTTTGGGCTGGAGTCGTTACAAGATTTCTCTATCTATCGTGATTTATTTTAATAGGTAAGTGGATGTGTCAAGTGGCAGATTTATTATATCCCACTCCACTTGGTCACATTAGTCGTACAAATTTCTTAATTAATAACCCTTACGGATGACATCCCTCGAGTTTGTTTTTGAAAACTCAGACCTAGATTGTGATGCGTTTGGGCCTACTATATCACAATCCCTACTCATACCTATGTATATATAATTTTCTCTATTTTCTAGTGAGTTGTTAGATAAGGAAAAGTCAATTCATGTGCCCATGAGCGGGGCTCAAGATTGGTGAGGGGGTGGTTCCAAGCCCGCGGGATCCTGACAATACCACCTTTGAGTTCCTCAAACCTGGAGAAGTGTGGAGGAATATTTGTACTATAATGTAGCGCATGTGTAGACTTGTGGATTCAAAAGGTATTACAGGCGCCTACCTAAGAGTACTCAACGTTTGTGATCAGGGATAAGAGTGATACGGAGGATATAAAGAGCTTTACGATAATTAATTTTCCCATGTGATGGATAGCTTGAAAATACCGAGGCATCTGACGGTTTAGAATGGGACGTTGTCCAGCTGAGGTTGATGACTCTTGATTTGTGCCCTTATGAGAGATTTTAATGCAGAAGTATATGATTGATTTCATTTGGCACGAGAGTTAGCTCTTTTATGCCAATTTGACTATTAGTTTTTTCTACATTAGTAACACTCATTACTGACATTTTTGTATTATAAATGTAAGTGAGAACCTGAATGACTGAGCTTTATTGGGCCACAAAGGAGAAGCAATGCACCTTGCACACATGTTCTCGCCAAGAATGAGTGAGAATGTGATGTGATTAACTGTGTGAATCATGTAAATTAAATGTTATGACTTTTTATTGCAGGAATGATGTGTGCATTAAATGAAATAAGTTATCTACAAGTAAATATTGATATGAATAGAAGTGGATGTGCTAAGTGGGTCGACGCTCGACTTAACAAGATAAAAATGATTATGATGTGAATGCAGTATGAAAATACAATGTTTGGTCTTGTATTTATGTTTTGATCATTTTGTATGTATAATATTTGTTGTTGACAAGGTGGTCTCTATTGCACTTTTATTGTAGACTCTGTCCATTTTGTTTTAAAAATATTGTTTTTCGAACTTTTACTGAATTTGTGTGGTTTTGAAGATGAATTGCATTTCTTAGCATGCATGTAAAATAAAGTTAGAACCTAAACATTACATCCATGCATTAAATATTTGCATCACTATCTTGAGACACTGAGGGTAGATTTGGGTTGGCTTAATCTAATTAAGTAAATTAGAGAACGGTTCGGTCACCGGTGAACCGAATTGGGGTGTTACAGATGGATCCTAACATCTCTATGTCTTGAGCTTCCTCTCACCCTGAGATGCCTAAAGCAGATGGGTATTATTGTATTTAGTGGTCTAGACTTATTGTATCAAAGGATACTAAAGGAGACTGACTGCCTGAGAGTATTTAGCCCTTATGCTCTAGACTAGGATTTATATAAAAGTTTGGAGAGGGCTTAGGTTATGTGTTTTTTCTCAAGAGTGAGACTAGTTATTGTTGAGAGTGGCATAGCACTAGTTTAATTTGGGATGCTATCGAGTCTACAACATGATGGCTCGTCAGTAGATCCCCTTTGAGTGTTCCCTTTGAGGGATATATAGTTTTTCTATCCTCGTTAAATACCAGATTCCACTTGCTAGTTTGTTGTATTAGTTATTTCTGTACTGAGTGACATTCGTTTCTGACATTTTCTTATTGTAGATGTAGGTCTTGCGGTCTTGTGTATTGGGTTGGTTTTGGTTGAAGGACAGATAGATACTACACACACTTGTGCTCAGCATGCCGTTGTTTTCTTTCATACTTTTATCCATGCCTTATGCTTTTTCATATATAATTAGTAATGTCTTCCATTCACAAGACATGAGGAGGGTTGTTTTGATCTATTTTATCACTCGAGTCTTATAGATTAATTAATTTAGATGTGATTTGATTCGATCGTAACAATTCTGATTCAATTCTTAGGTGATCCAAAATTAAGGTGTTACCTCATAGTCAGCATCGCACTCAACCTGATCAGACTGAAAAATGAACAGGGAAAGGAAGTAAATGGAAAAGGTACATTAAAGCACAAAACAAAAATGGCATGCAAACCAGCATTAAAAGCCTGGGAAGCTGCAAACTCTATTTCCTATATGGGGTATTTCCAACCAGCATTGAATGCCTTGAAAAGGTGCAAAACACTAAACAAAAACCACATTTCTTTGTGGGGTTGGTTCAACCACCATCTACAATCATTAACACCTTGTTGACTTCAACTTAGGCATGTTGAAAACAATTCAAAAGTTGATTACGAAATTGTGCTTTGGAATGGGCCTTCCACTTGATGTGATGACTACGTGGGCTAACTTGTCCACTTTTTGACTCACAGAACATTAACCATTTTCAAGCCCAGCTCATGTACAAGAACTTAACTTGCATAAGATTGCTCAATATTCCTTTTATTCATCCTCTTGGTTTCTGGTTCAATATAACCATGGGATCGGTAGTCATCATCTTCCAAACCTTCGTTGGACGATCTAGGAGTAGTTTTCTTGTGGTTGAATCACTGAGGTTCACATCAGTTGCTATCAGATCTTTTGGCTTCCAAACAAGGTTTACCTATCTTTAGTTTTTGTGTCTTGTTTCAGCTCAAAAAAAAAAGAGAAAAAGAATTGTAAAAGGGACTGAAGAGAAGGGAAGAAGTATTTCAAAAAAAGAGAAGAAAAAAAGAGTTTTATAGATTGCTTATTTGCTGTCTTTTCAACTTCAATCCTTCCATTTCCATTTCTATATGTTATTTAGTTTTTTCTTTCATTCCTATATCCTTTCAAATTCATTTTCCTCCATCATTTAAACTGATTGGCTTCACCTTTTGAAATTGATATTTTCAGTGTGTTGGTTTTCATTTGTTTGCTTCAGAATTTTCTTCGCATAGTTTTTCAAGAACTTTTGAGGAGAAATTTTGAGTGGAAAAAGGCAATGTGTGCTAGGACATCAGAGGGCAAAATACAATATTTGTGTGCCAACACAAGAGATTGAGTGACATCTTTACGAGTGAGTGAGGATTTTTTTATAACACTTCTTTGCTGGTTTCATCATGTCAGGAAATTCAAATAGCTTGAAATTACATAGGATAAAACTTATCATTCATGTAATCTTGTCCATTTAGTTTCATGAGATAATATGAATTTCTATTTACCAAAATCTTCATCATATCATCTTTTATATCAGGCAATTTCATCACAAAAATTTCATTTTCATTATAACATAACAAACAAGCATAACAGCCAAAACAAAATATGAGTACGTGTATTTTTACAGATTTCACAAATAAGAGAGTGAGCGATATGTAGATATGTAAGAATCGCACTACTACACTCCTTCAAACCATAAGGTAGTGTGGTGTATGTTAGTACTGTGTAATACTGTGCATTTTTGGAATATGTAGCGCTAACTTAACTGTTTTTTTCTCACTTGAGTACCATGGTAGGTGTCACAGGGCTGTATCGAGGACCCAATTTTTCGCCCTCAAATACAGATCTGTGCGGCGTATTCCCCTCCTAGGAACACTCAGCCTTCCACAAGCACGCAGCAACTTGCAGAAATCTGCAACTCGGAAACAACTCCGCACACGGTCACACTCACAGCCACGAACTCCTTCGCCACACCGATACTCAATATCGCTACCGATATGAGGATACCGGCTACCAACAAACAATGCACCAACCACGATCACGCACCAGCCCGTGATCCAGCCTTCTCGAGTATCAGTACTCCTTACCGATCAAGTCTCGAGAGTCACCAAACACCTCGCTCGTGTTCGGTCGTGCCGGTCTCTGCCCTGCTCGTCACCGCGACTTGTCCTCGTAACTAAGTCACGTTGTAAACGTCGACCCCGACCTGGAAACAGACGCTACTTGTCTACATGCGACAAACAACAAGCAACACACAGAGATACGGGAAAATTCCCAACCTTATATTACAACACTATGAATACAAGGATACAAGCACTCGACCTCATATCAAGTACCTGCTCGGCACTGTGGACAGCCCCCACACGCCTCGCCTTGGGCTACTCGCTCACCCTAAGACTACCCGCAAGTCGTGGACATGCAAGCCCCACAACTTGACCTCTCGACCCTCACTCGACAGGTCTAACCCTTCGGCCCTCGCAGCTCGAAGGAACGGAACAACACCGAAAGGAACCCCTGGTCTAGGGGCAGCACCCGACTACTCCGACAGTCCCCCATTCTCGACCATGGTGGTTCTCCTACCTCGAGAACCCGACTGCTCCGACAATCCTCCTTTCTCTACTACATGTTGTTCTCTCTTGTCTTGGCTGTTCTCTCTTGTCTTCGCCCTCTCTACACAAGGACAACATCTCCTTATATAGACACCCGGCTGAAGTGCTGCACGCCAACACATGCACCCCTTGGTGCTTGGTGTTCCGGCTTCCACCCCTTTGGTGCGGCACGGTCACCTGGTTGAGACCCCTGGCTCGAACCAGCTGACCAAAGTATCAACCTCTGTGAGTACGGTCCAGCAAAACCATGCACATGCACGATAATCCCAAGTCCCGCAAACCGCTCCTTCACTTGGCTCGGTCATCGGCACCAACGCGCACCATGCTACTCGAATTGCTCGGTAGCGCAAACATGCTCGGTCGTGGTGCTTGGCCATTCGCACCCATCGCTCCCGGTACTCGCGACTCCGCTGCTCGATAGAGTCTCCCGGCTAAGCTCGACCTCGCACGCGACTGGAACCCGCCACGCTTGATACGCAGCATCGGTATGCTCGGTACTCCTTACCGATCATGACC
>JAURVB010011106.1:0-39210 GCA_033002965.1 Piper betle
ATAGGTGATGGCAAGGTTGTAAATAAAACTTGACTCGACACCGGCTCGAGTCAAGAATGATAACCGACTCGGAATAAATCCTAGAAAAATCTAGAAAAATTGGGAAAAATCCCATAAAATCAAACAAAATATCACAACACCCAAATGACATGCCGTACAACTAATAACCCACCCGAATACCTTCTAACGCGTCCTAATGCGTTATTCGGCCTATACTAATTCTACGGTCACAATAAAAAAATAAAATAAAATAACATCTCAATTGTATACTCTCATATCTACTGATAACTCAGTCTGCTGATGCGTATCTGACGCTATCATCGATACTTGGGTATACATGAACCCTCATAGCATGTGCACACGGCCGGCTCGGCCCCGCACACGCGTTCTGAAAGCTGAACCGACTCGAGTCCCGATCAAACCGACCGGCTAACGGTTATAAAACCCTGACTCGAGGGTTGCGGGGTTTTACATGCGAGACAATTCTACATTAATGATAAAAATATTAAGTCATATAATTAAAAGAAACAAGTTAATATATTCCACAACATCTAAATTTGAATCTTTTAGTGATTATGAGCCTATCCCAAACTCTTATTATGCCGGGAGGGGTGGTCACCCATTCAGCTACAATCTCATGTATGCACACACACATTACATGGCCCACAGCTTGTAGTTACTGATATTTGTTATTGACTCACCCTATCGGTATCACAAGTACATAATGAGTCGTCTTGAGCCACTGCGCCTTGTTACCCCTTTTGGCATGGGGGCAGGTATTTAATCTTTCAAGAATTTTAAGGGTGCAGCACCGTGTCGGACTGAGTCAATTCTTTGACCCAGGTTGCGCTCAATGCATGGTGGTCAAATATGAGTTCAGGACGACCAAGACTCCCAAATAAGAATATATAATATTTCGAGTAATTATACGAACTTAGAATTATGATGAGGCACCCATAACTATGGCGTATGATCCTAATTTAAATGAAAGTTTTATAAAGCCTTCCCTTTGTGAGCCAAATATACTCACAAACTATTAAGTTAATGTTTTATTTACCATTAACAAAATTCTCCTTTTATATAGAAGAATGTATGCGAAATTCAAGAACTTAGTATAGTAAATTTTATAGAAAAGAACATAATCACACATGACTATATTAAATACCAACCATTAATTTAATAACGAAAAGTCAAAAATTAACTATAAAGTTAATATGAATGGGCATTAAGTTGCACTCATAACTCTCAATCCCAAAAATTTAATAAATGAAGCTTATTTAAAATTATTTATAAATATCATTGTACCGGTACTCTAAAGGTTATAATTGATAAATTATTATATTGATTCTTAAGAATTAATTTAATTAAATATTATTTATGGTTCGTTCTAAGATTTACAAAACCCTAAATAAAATAACCTAATTATTTTTTCAGGGTTTTATAATCTCCACAGTTTGGGAATTTTCGTCCTCAAAAATATAATAAGGTCATAAGGAAAAAAAATTAGGGTTTTACATATAAGGAGATCAGCTCATGAACTAGTTCTATCAACAAGATATCCATTATCAGGATATGTGAAAATCACTGAATGTAGAGAATCAAAAAATTTCAGTGAGGTCAAAGCTCATGTAGAAAAAGAGAAGTGGTTGAGGCAATGCAAGATGAGATAAAATCTTTGCATGATGATCACACTTATGAGTTGGTGGATCTTTCTAAGGGGAAGAGAGTATTAAAGAACAAATGGGTCTATAAGATCAAACATGAGGAAAATAACACACAACCAAGGTAAAAAGGCAAGGTTGGTGGTGAAGGGATTCAGACAGAAGAAAGGTATTAGTTTCAATGAAATTTTTTCTCCTGTTATTAAAAAGTCTTATATTAGAATTATTCTACCTTTAGTTGTAATTTTGGATTTGGAAGTTGAACAGTTAGATATGAAGGCGACATTTCTTCATGGTGACCTTAAGGAGGCCATATACATGGAACAACCAAAGGGTTTTAAACTCAGAGGAAATGAACAGATGATGTACAGACTAAAAAAAGTTTGTATGATTTGAAGCAAGCTCTTAGACAATGGTACAAAAAGTTTGATTCTTATATAGAAGGCAATGGGTATAAGTAGTCTATTTCTAATCACTGTATGTTCATCAAAAGGTTTGATGATAATGACTTTATTATTCTGTTACTTTATGTGGATGACATGTTGATTGTAGGACATGATGGAGCCAAGCTTGTAAATTTAAAGAAGAACTTGAATAAATCCTTTGCAATGAAGGATTTGGGATCAGTAAAGAAAATCTTGAGAATGTTCATTCAGTGTGACAAAGGAGCTAAAAAGCTTTGGGTGTCACAAGACAAGTACATAGAAAAGGTACTTGAAAAATTTAACATGAAAGATAGAAAGCTGGTTAGAGTTCCACTTAGGGGTCACTTCAAGTTGAAGAAAAGTGACTTAAGTAAAATTGAGATGAAGGAAATGATAAATGTTCCTTATGCTTCTACGGTTGGTAGTTTCATGTATGCTATGGTTTGTAAAAGACAAGAGATAACATATGTAATTGGAATAGTTAATAGACATTTAACAAATCCAAGCAAAGAACATTGGCAAGCAATTAAATAGATAATGAGGTACATGAGAGGTATATCCAAAATGTATTTATGTTTTAGAAGTGTTAAACTTTTATTGGTTGGCTACACTAATGCAGACATGGCTGGTGACTTGGAGACATGAAGGTCAACATCTGGGTTTGTTGTTAATTTTGCTAATAGGGATGTGTCTTGGCAGTGTAGGTTGTAAAAGTGTGTTCCAATATCTTCAACTGAAGCCGAATAACACTACTATAGAACCTTGTAAGGAGATGTTACGGATAAAGAGATTTTAAATGAAATTGGTATTAAACAGGAGAGATACATTATACACTGTAATAGCCAGAGTGCAATTCACCTGAGTAAGAATTCAAGTTTTCATTCAAGGAGCAAACACATTGATGTGAGATATCACTTGATAAAAGATGTGTTAAAAAGTAAATCTTTTGAGCTAATAAAAATTCATACCGCATAGAATATTTCAGACATGATAATTAAAGTTGCGTCAAAAGAAAAACATGATTACTGAAGGAATAGAGCAGACATGAATGGAGCTTCCCATGCCAGCTAGAAGTATTTCATGGAGTCGGGAAGGGAAGGTTTGTTGGGTTGTCCCTCTTTCGTAAATACATGAAAAGGCAACCCTATTTTTGGCAAAAACCAAAATTTTTAAGATTTGTTTCCAGTGAAAGAGATAAAAGCAACGTCAAAGGCTTTTCTTCTTTGGTTTTAGGTTTTGGAGAAAAAGGGCCACGAGGGGAGAAAGGAAAATTATGTAGATTGAATAGAGATGAATGTTTTGTTGAGATTCGCTTGTAATTGTCAATGGTAACTTCACTAAATTCTTAATCTGTTATTCTCTATTTTCTTTATTTGTGGTTAATATCAATTCTGTAGAAACTACAATAAATTAATATTTAGGAGTTTATTCTTTTGTGGATATTTTATGTATTAAGTTGTGATATATATAATTTGATCCGACTATTTGCCTCAAGTGTTTTTCCTCAAAATTTGGGTTTTCCACGTAAAATTAGTTTATCTATTTTGGTTGGTATTGACTTTACAGAAGACCTGTGTTTACTTTGATTGTTATTTCTCACCTACTATGTGTTGAAATGGGAATTTTGTTTAGTTAATCCCAACACAAATTTTGTTTGTCTGATCAGTACCTCACACTATATAAATATTTACATATAAATGCAAACTAAGATAATATAAATTATGTAAGGTTTAGCCATGCCAACTTCCAAGTCATCCAAATTTGTATACAATAATATGTTCATATCTTATTGATTGATTGTGATTTTCTCATCTGCAGAATATTGAGTTCAAAATTGATCATTCTCCAATTTTGGTGATGGAATTGTGGAAGTAGCACAAATATGTTTAGTAAATAGATATTTGTGATATATCGTCGGTTACTCGGTCTGCATATGGTCCAACAAAATTTTATTAGTGTTCGACTTTCTATCACTCGGTCATATAATTGATTGATCAAGATGATCAACCACGAACACTTCGGACGTAGCCTATGATGTTCACGGCCACCTATACCAAGGGTAAAAATCATTTATGTATAGTAACCTAATAATTATATGTGGGTGTTGTTCGTTGATGGAGGTTTAACCACACAAAATTAGTATCTAAACGCCGATGTTTTGGCTATTTGTAATCAGATACACCATTTATTTGCGACCAGCCAATGAGCTCGTGGGCCAACTGGCTCGGCCCAAAAAATAAGTGGGCCAACATAGACCATGGCACTTTACGACCTGGGCTAGGTTGCATGCACTTTGTGGGCCGGGGGCTGCTCCTAACTCAAGACCCATTAGTAAATATTTTTAAAGAATTTTTTTTATTTGAAATATTTTAAAATTTTCGGTTCTTCGTGCCAGTCAGTTAATTTTTATGATCAGTATTTTCTTAATTTAGATATATGTTTTAAATTATATTCATTTTTTGAACTAATTAAAATTTAATAAATTAAAAATTTTAAACAAAATAACTATTAATTATTAAAATAATTAATTGTAAATGGAGTACATTAATATGATTTAAATGTAAATATTAAATAATAATCTGAATAAATTTTACACCATCGTCCCAACTTTCTATTATAATTTATTTTATTAATAAAAGTTAAAAATTATGTTTTGATAAAAAAAATAAAGGGTATATTGATTAAAATACAATAAAAAAATAAATCAAAGTTAAAATTTGATTTTTTATTTATTATTATTTTGAAATTCAAGTTTATATAAGATTTGAGTATACCTGTAATGTCTAACTAGCAGGGCACATAATTATATATAAAAAATAGGTAAAATATTGTATATGCATAAATATTAATTTTACCTGTAATCTATCATTGGACTATATGAGATAAAATATAATAATTTAATATTTTAAATATCAAATTTAATTAAAATTTTAATAACAATATAAATTATAATAAATTAATTTATTATTTTTCTATTTATTTTGCATAAAGTTATTAATTGAGTAAGCTAATTCGTTAACCTTTAGCATTCGACTTGATTTGATTTTACTCGAAATTTAATATTTAAATGCTTGAACTCGAACTAAATTTGAACTCAAATTTTATAAGCATAACATAAGCACATTCGACTTGACTCAATTATAACCTATTAAATTCAATTAACACCCTTAATTTTGTATTTTAATCGGTGAAATTTTTTATTTTAGACCGACGTCTGTACTGAGTTAAACAAATAATTTCTTTTAAAAAAATGGAAAAAAAAAGAAGAGTCGGAAAGATTGAATGGGATCTAAACTGGGTTGGTGTGTTAGATCCGTCGGAGAGGCGATTAGGACGCCGTCGTTATCAATCAGAAAACCAGTTGTTGCCTCGTCGCTGTTGTCGTTCCAATCCAGCAAGCAGCTGCAAACCCCTCACATCCCCCACCACCCTCTCCCCCACGAGTTGAGTTGAGTGGTTGCGTCGGTTGGCACCTGATATAAAAATTGATTCTTTCCTACTCTTCTCTCTCTCCTAATTCCTTCCCATCCCCGCCAATTTTTAGTTCATCTTCTCCTCCTTCTACACCTACTCTCTCTTGCCGCTACTCCCCCCTTGTCTCAGGTGTTATATGAGTTAGTGGCCTTCATGTATTTTATCTGAACTGCTATTTTGGATTGTTTTAATACTCATTCTAATGCCCTTTTTTTTTTACCTACGCAGGTTCTTATTTTGTTGGCTCAGATTTATAACTGGGAAGTTGGACTGCTTTGAAGTAAGTTCATGTAGCAAGTACCATTCTTAATTGGATGCTATGTTGATTGTCTTTTGATGTCGCAGCTTGGTTAACGTTTTTCTTTTTTCCGTTCAGAATCAGATTTGCTGTGTGGTCTATTGTAATATATTTTAGAAGGGAGTAAATGGGTTCGGGGGACTGGTTTAAGACGATACTTAGCTTAAAGAAGGGTAAAGATAATCAGTCCAAATCGGAGAAGGTAATAATTAGGATGTCATTTGCATTGTTTTTACTGTCATTCTGCTTCCAAACTAGCTTTTCTAGTCTTCGATTACGCTTGTAAGTAATGACATGAACTCTGCAATAGGTGTGCAGTGCTGATACTGCTAAATCAAACGGGCTTAGAAGTAAGCATCATTCTTCGAGCAAAATTCGCAATGGTGCTGTTCGAGGCCGCTATCTTGGCCTTTCTGTGGAAGATGTTGCTGCCATTCGCATTCAAACAGCATTTAGAGGCTATATGGTGAGTCCAAGCATGTAAATCCTGTGTTGTTTTGGCTATAACTATGAATTAGTCAGGATTTCGTATGATTGTTGAAGTCCAGTCTTTTTCATTTTAGCTTTAGCTAAATTATAGTTGGCGATCCTTCTCTTGCTTTCATGGTAAGATTTGTTCTCTCTGGTTTGTTTTTCAACATTTTCCCTGTTTTTTAGTTGATCAGAAGTATACTCTTTAGACATATATATCCATGTAACGACACCCAACGGCCCAGATTATGTACTGGGTTATCATCATTATCATTGTAATGACTAATTGCCCAAGCTGTACGGGGTTAGTGAAATGGATTTATGCATCGAATTTATCTATTAAAATGATGATCCAAGATCCATGTGAACGCTAGTGACTAAGTATTCTTACTTCCTTGCTGACTACCCCACCCTCCAATGCGACGAGGCTACTCCATCTATAAGAAGCTAGTAAATATTTGGGGCAGCCTGATAACAGGCTTTTATTTTCAAACGTTGCTCTGGTTATTCTGCTGCTTCCAGTAGTTGCAATCTTACAACTAGGAAACCCAAATTTTCAGTGACAACCTGTAAGTTGCATATGATGACAGTGATTATTATCGAGTGAGAAAAATATAGGGCAAGCTTCACTTATAAGGGATGATATTGACTGATTGCCTTGACACTAGTGGCATTGAGCATACCAGAAAATGTTTAGTCCTGCATGCGAGCATTCTATGCAATACATTTGTATATGGTTGATCTTAATTAGGTCTCATAGCTACTGACTATTTTGTAGATGTTGCTATTACTTTGCAACATTATCTCCCGTCATCGCAGTTGCCTTTGCTTTCTAGTAATTGTCCAGTAAATGTATACCAAATTATTTAGGTGTCTGATTTATGAAGATTATGCAATTGTCAAATGCTAGGCAAGAAAGAAGTTGCGACATTTGAAAGGTGTTGTGAGACTGCGTGGACTTATAAAGGGTCATATAGTCGGCAAGCAAGCTTTGACCACTTTAGGCCATCTCAAGTTGTGGATCAAAATTCAAGAACAGATCAGAGCCCGTCGGATCCATATGGCCACTGAAGGTCGCTTTAAGCAAAAGAAACAAGAGAATCAATTAAAACTGGAGGCAAAACTTCATGAGATAGAGGTATGCCGATTTTATATATTCCTGATTAAAGCCAAATGCAGATGATATGTTACTATATAGTTAACATTGAACAATAAGTCATAGATTAATTTTATCGGTAGTTAGTAGAGTGGGTTTCAAACTATAAGTTGAACAGAAAGAGAGCAGTATAAGTCTGCTGACGACCAATGGCGTGTGACTTGTATGAAATTAGGTATTAGGAATTCTTATCAGTAAATTATATCTTGAAGTTCATTTTGAATTGGAATTCTGAACGGTAGAGTCTATAGTTGTTGGTAAAATCTTATTTCCACTTTTGAGCAATCTTTAGTTTAATGTGCTCATTCACTCCATAATGAGGAAAACTACTTCCCGCTTAATGTTCACTATGTTACAGGTCGAATGGAGTGGCAGCTCTGATACGATGGAGGAAATTCTTGCAAGGATACATCAGAGAGAAGAAGCGTCGGTAAAGCGGGAACGAGCCATGGCTTATGCTTTCACCCATCAGGTAAAATATGACTACATTTAATATTCAATTAGTGAGCCTTTTCATTAAAGCTTCGTGGGATTGGAAGTTGGGACTGCTTTTGTCACATGGCCATTCATGTTTATTGCTCTTGGAATGAGTGTGCAAATTTTACACGCAAAGACTCTAGCTAGACAATCACAACTGTTCTCTTGTATTTTGAGAATGTAGTTTTACTGTTCGACATTGGATTATAGTTGATCAGAGATTTGATAATCAATTTGGCAGTGGAGAGCCAACTCCAGCCAAAATCAGCTGTTCGCCTATGATTTGAGCAAAGCCAGTGAGTGGGGCTGGAGCTGGAAGGAACGATGGATTGCTGCGCGCCCATGGGAAGCTAGAGTTCCATCGCACTCACACGGTCCAAATATGCCCGTGTCCAAGCAGTCAAGAGATGCGAGTAAAAAGCTCAACTCTTCCACCACGAAGGTTCATGTGAAACATAAAATTCCATCTAATAAGCAAGAGCTTGCATCTTTGTCCGAGCCTGAAAGTCTGAAAAGACCAACCTCCAGGAAACTGGTTTTGGAAGATGTTAAAACGAAAGAAAAAAGCTCTTCCCCACCTCAGTCTGCAAAAGCCTCTCAAGATTGACCTGTCAAAGACTGAACCCAATGTCATCAACTTCGCTTTGTTTCAGCGGGCACTATCACTTCACAGAGCAGAAATCATGCAATTGCTGGTGGACGATAGGAACAATAGTCATTTGATTGTTATTGAAGGTGTGTTGGCCTTATTGCTGCAAAATAATTTTTTGTAAATAGAGGAAACATACAACCTCAACTCCTTGTGTGTAAATGGCTGTTGTATTTGTGATCTACCCTCTGCATTTTCCGGTGGGTGGCATGTAATTGAGTGTTGAACCTAATCTTGCTTACACTTGGCGACCCTACCCGCACCAGTTGGTTGGTGAAGACGGGTCCTAATGGATGTTGGCATCCACGAAATGCTGACAACAAATGGACATGGACGTGCTGCAAGAAGTATCTTTGTGTCTCCGTCATCATTCATAGTTGGATGTTTACTGCTCATTGTTGCCTATCTTTGCTTAGGTCCACCAACCTGCAGTATAAGCTTCCAAGTAAATAGTGAACAGAAGCTGTTGAAATTGGTACATTGATAAACAGTTGACGCTATGTACTGAACCTATTCAATCTCACCATCGTTTCTCTTTCACGTTGTACCAGCCCTCTTATACAATTTGGCCAGCTATGAAGTTGCTGTGATCCCTGAATCGTTAAAAGCTATTCCCTGCAAAAATTTTCACCTCTGTTTGCTCAGAGCTCCTCTCTCATCCTCTTATCTCCCCTGCGTCCTTCCCCTGAAAACCCATGAGCTTTTACTCTTTCTCCAGAACATGGAGGGCCCGAATGATTTGTGACGTTGAACTGTCTGCCACCACTTTAAATATCAGATGCGACATCCAATTCAAGTTGTCAATTACGATTGACACTCACGGCACACTGATCTTGCCGTTCTTGCTCAAACTTCTCCTCAATGCACAGGTGGCTGCCAATCTTCACTAATACCTCTAGACCAATATCAGAATTATAAATCGATACAATATACTACCCTCTTTGATGCCAGTGCCAAACACCGAATTGGTGCCCAAATGAAAACGATAGTGATCGCAATCGAGATTTACAACTAGATGGATTATGTAGAGCTTATTATCCGCTTCTAAATGCAAGCTCTCAATCGCATTATCGCTACTAATTCAAGATCATATATAATCATCTACAAGTGACTAAAATTGGGCGACCAGTTTCTCACAGGACTAATCCAAATGTTCCATGGCTGCTACCCACAGTGCTATGCATCTGTGCGTCTAATGTCTATATGATCACATAGTACCAGTCAGCTTCATATGAAGCTATCAACTTTCAAGGCCAACAAGCAATTGAGAGCCGCTGGGAAAGCAGTGCAAATGCCAGGAAATTACAACTCTATACCGAATCATCAATAACCAAGGCACGAACATGAACTCCCACCAACGGGCAATCTCCCCATTGACTGCTCCAATGCACTTCCACGCCGTCAAGAGGCAAGGGGTTATTATTTCGGCTTCGATTCCAGGTCCATTTTCACCCGTGCCAAAGGGGACCAAACCCAGGAATTCCCGACAAATCAAATCAAATCTAGGAGAGTTCATCGGCCATCCTTTTGAGCTCCGGCATAGTTAGGACATGGTAGAGATCCACCTCAACTTTGACAGCAAACCTTAGACAATGGTGTGATGGTGGGAAAAGAAAAAAATTCTCTAAACCAGACAGCGTAATCTCCCAGGCATGCCATATTCCAAGATGTCTACACTGTTCATAGACAAGGACTAATCATGGTCGCGCTTCTTGAAGCTCTGATTCTTTATTTAAACACATGATCGCCACCCGTACATGCAAAGTTCCAAAGATTCCAGATAGGGCGGATAGAGCTGCCTTAGTAAGAAATATAGCAAAAGAAGATTGTCTTCTCTGCCCAAATTGGATCAGAAAAGCTAAGGAAAAATGATTGCCCAAAAATGGTGAGAAATAAATATCACCCGTGTTGGAATCTTGGCACACAACAGCAGCACAGCAAAATGAAAATATTTGTAAGAGCAAATTTGCACCACTACAGAGAATAACAGACTAACAGTCCGGTGCGGCATTGACACACAACACACCACCACTCAAAGTTCTAATAATGGCAGTTAAAATAAAAAAGAAAAAGATCAGAACAAGCATGAAAGATGCAGACGACGAGCTCTCAAGAGCTGAATCCACACAAAAATTAAAAAAAGCTTGCAATACAGCAGGCTAGAGCTACAACATGCGGTAGAGCTCAAACAAGAACAACAAAGAACAAAAGACCATTGTTGAGACTAATAGCTGAAATCAAAGTCTGATTTCTTCAATCAACAAGGACAGCAGCAGTCTGAGCAATCATCTTATCTCGTCTTTCCTGGCAAATTAATTGATACACAAGCAATACAACAACATGATATATGAAATATGGAAGGTAGGAAAAAAGAAATTGAATCTTTTGCAACAGGTTTAAAAAAGAAAAATTACGAACCTTGGTTGGAGGTGATGAAATCGGCTAAGTCATCTTCAATGGCGAGGAGCAGAGGAACCAGCAGGCGGTTTGTTGCCGCCGATTGAGTCGTGCTCCTCCTCACCCTGGAACCGCGCCGGCACCCGGAAGCCGGGGAAGCCGCCGGAGGCAAATCCGCCGATGGAAGAGTGCGGCGACAAGGTCGCCGGACTGTGGTCGGAAACGACGGCCGGCTCCGGCCAGGCGCGGACCTGCGGTGAGTTACTGGACTGAAGGGGTCCCCTCTGTGGAAATAGCTGGGCCTGGGTCTGGCCCTGGCCCTGGTACGGCGCCGCCGCCATCACCGGCGGCAGCACCGTGCTGTACATGAACCCGCTGGCGCCGGTGGCGACGGCGGACCAGTAGCGGGCCATGTCGTGGTGCTGCTCCGACCAGCCAGAGCTGGCGCCGCCGTCGAAGCTCATGGAGGTGGTGGAGAAGAGCGACTGCTCGCTCGGGTGGCCAGGTCCGTGGGGAGGAGCATCGGCTCCGGGAAGGAGTGGAGCGACAGGCGCAGGTCCTGGGCCTGCCCGCTCGACGTCCTCGGGAGCAAGTCCGGCGGGTAGCCGCGGAATGGAATGGACGCGGCGGTCGCCGCTGCCACCTTCGGGAAGAAGGACTTGATCGGGTCGGCGATGACGGTGTCGGAGTCCATGCCTGGCAGCGGCGGTGCGGCCACCGGCGGAGCCATGAACCGCTGCTCGTAGGTCGTGAGGTGAATGGCCGCCGGGTGGTCATCAGCGGGCTTCTCGCCGGAGTTCTCCTCCAGCGGGTCGGGTTCGACGGAATCGTCGGGCTTGTGGGCGGGCGGCGGCGCCGGGGATGGAGGTGGGATGCCAGGCGGGGAGCTCGTCGAGCTCGTCAATGGCGGCCTTGGCCTTCTCGATCAGCCAGTCGACGGCCTTGCTGGGGCGGTCGAAGCCGAGACGGTCCTGGACGTCGTAGAATTGGATGGCGGTGTTGGCGGAGAGGCGGACGCGGCGGTCCCTCGGCCCCTTCGCCGTGCACACCTTGCTGTGCCGGTCCTTGCGCCCAGTGGAGCGCACAATGTGGCCGCCCTGCACCTCCACGATCTCGCCCCCTCCCCCGCCGGCCCCGGCCACCCTCAGACCAAGCCGGGAGGACGCCCGGGCAGCGGACGGCGGGTGGGGGAAGGGGTGGGGGTGGGGGTGGTGGTTGGTGTCACTCGCGCCCGCCATCCTCTCCCCCAAGTGAGGAGCATATTCGGCCGCCGGTTGCAGGAAAGATCGCTTCTTTGGCGGCTCAACGGGCTCGGAAGCGAAGGGCAGCAGCTGGCTCGGTGGCGGGTCGGTGGTGGTGACGGCGGCCAGGAGGTGGCTATGGCGGTGGGGGAGGGCGGTCCTCGTTGTCGGAGGATCCGGCGCCGCCCCCCTCTTCTCCTCTTCCAGCTTTCAAACACGTCCGACTAGTGGTTGTCCTCTTCCAGCAGCTGCTGCAGCACCTTCTTCTCCCTCTCCACGTCACGCTCCTTCCTCCTCCTCTCCCTGGCGGCGGCCCTGCCATTCAAGTCCCCAACCAATTCCATCTACTCCCCAGATTCAATCCCCCACCCCTTCTTCCCCACATACTCCATCTCTCTTCCCTCTACCCACACCTTCTACTCCGACTTCTACAGTAAGAAGAAGTAGAAGAAGTAGACGAGGAAAGGGGAGGTGCCCATCTTCTTCTGTGCGTCTATAAAACCACTGACAAGAGATGCAGATAAGTAGGAAAGGGAGGGAAGGAGGAAGGAAGACTGGGGGGAGAATCAAGACCGTTGATTCCCTTTCCTTCCCTTCAAGTATCTGCTAATAGCCCAGGCGCTGCCGATGCTGCTGCTGCTCTGCCTTCCACCCAACAACAGAACTGATAGGAGGGCAGAGCTATTTCCTTTTCCCAGCTCAGCAGATAGGATAGAGAGAGATAGAGATAGAGAGCGCTGGAAGAAGAATGAAGGAAGCTTTGATATAAGCAACAATCAAAGCAAGAAATTGGTCGGGGGTAAGAAAGCCGAGAGCCTGAGAGCCTATCCCAACCACCAACAGAAGAGAGCAAGAGAGTTTGTATGAGGGGTTGATTGAGAGATCGGGGCCGGTGATGCTGCAGTGCAGAGCTGCTTCTGTATAATTCTGAGATAGAGAGAGAGAGAGATAGAGGGAGAGAGGGAGAGACGGAGAGAGGTGACAGGAGGTGGAGTTGTCTACTCTCTTCCTAGTCTATCCATCTCCCTGCAATGGTTAGATCCCTCGTAGCTCACGAAAGCGACCGGTTTGCACCTTTTGCTCCTTCTCTCCCTCCCAACACCTCCATTATTTGCCTTTGCAAAAAGAGGCCTCCTCCTCCTCCTTCCTCCCACGCCTGCCTCCCTCTTATGCCCACTACTACCCTGCTTCTCTTTGCTCTGAAATTCTTTTGGCCATGGCCTAGAAAATTTTGGATGGGTTAAATATCGATGCCCTTACGTCTAACTCAATTCAATATCAATCATTTGTTTATAAAAATAATTAATCAATCCAGAAAAAGAATATTTATATGATCATAACTGGTATAGGTTTAGTAATCCTAAATCTTTTAACCTTGTTACCTTCATTTCCTTCTCCAATTATGCTACTTAACAAATAACATATATATATAGCAGTTACGCGACTTTTAATGAAATAAATGAATAATTTTTTTATGTTTGACGAAATATGTAAATTGGCAACATGTATGCAATAATAATAAGATTCTTTTTGTTAAGATACTTTGTAATATATTAAATGTATTTAGAAAAATGGTTTGCATGGTACTTTTTAAATCGTTTTTATTGTAACAACATTATGATTTATGTGTATTTGACAAAACATTAAATGAAATTAATGATGTAGACGGCAATATCTAATAGCTTGGCTTAAGATTATTGGATTAATTGAATGCTTAGTTTATAAAATGATTTAGGTATACTGAACACCCACGTTCGTGATTCGTTTAGTAATGAGCTTAGTTAGGAATGTGCAAGTGCTAAGGCCCGCTTCCCGTTTTAACTCTGTTGTATCTGTTAAATATGGCCGCCACACCTTAAAATCTTAATGTGGTTATGAGTGAGGGCGTGTATTACGGGTGTACCCAAAAAGATTCCCGAGTTAAAATTAATTCGCCACTTAGTTTACATAATAATATCTGTATTTGTAAAAACGTACATTCCCTTAAAATTACCCATTTAAATAATATTTCTATAAATAGTTTATTCTTAGAGGCAAACATGATCTCTCAATACAGCTCAAGTGTGTTTTTCTCTCAGTAATTTTCAGTTACAATTAAACATTTTGATCTGAGGATTTTTTTTTTTTGAGCTGAGTATTTTGATGTGCGTGTTAACAACAAATTTTAAACTGGGACAATGAAGATGGTTGTAATGTATCTATACATATATTTTTTGGTGAATCTCTTACATTTCTTAAATTAACATGATTTAAATTTAGTGTTGTTGACGGGGATGATGCACATCTCCTAAAGTAATTAGTTTTTTTTCCTTTTTTTTTCTTATATATTTTTTGAGACGTATGTATCATAAATTCCAATGTTATTAGTTGCCCTTGCCCGAGTGGGAAATGGCCACTTTTTAGCTTGAGATTGAAAATTTGGCGTCCAATTGACCCTTTATATATATATTAATAATTTCGGGGAAAAAACGTCGCATCTTACAATTACTTATCTTTTCCAAAGCAGCTTACGATTCTTTGAGAATAATAACTCTTCTTCCCAAAGATTTAAGCTTTTTTTCCATGCGAAGATTTAAGTTTTAACGTTATCATCCCTTTTAAAAAAGTTTTAACATAAATATGGTGCAAGTTGATGAACAGGAATATAGGATCATGGTGGTAATAAGTTGAGGTAATACTATGATTAGAAGAGGTAATTTTGCCTTGTTACGGGGAAAATTATGATGGTCGAAATTTATCTCCATTGGAATTTTCGATGTCTATCATTTGGCGGGGATGCATGTTTTTGGTCGCTGTTACTGTCAACGAATTTCCCCTTTTAAATTTTTCCAACGATGTCTCTGACCTCTTGTATGCATGTTTTTGTTAAAAATAATAATAACAGCTTATTGACCCTTCAAAGCTGTCGTTAATTAAAAGTTCTATTGTCACTTGAAAGTACTTTTACTCTAATTAAAGTCAACATGATTGAAACTGTCTAAACTACAGCATTAACAAAGTCCATACTAATCTTGTTGTAATTATAAACTGTAAGTAGTTATAAGAACATTAAAAATATATTTGTTTTTTAATTGCTTATAATTAATATTTGAATTAGTTTAAGCAACCAGTTGCTTTTCAAAAAAAGGGACAAAGTCGCGAACATAATGAAAGATCCAATGCCGAGGTTTGATATTTGATTGATGAATACTAAATACTAAATATATAAAAATACACTCAAAAGCATGAACCAGGAATAGAAAGTCGCTTGATAAATTATAATATTAATAAGACCAGAGAATATCCAGAAATGTCTTTAATGACATAATCTAACATGTGAGCAAGCTTAATCAAGAGAAATTATACTCTCACAATTTAATGATAGACCTTAATGGCCGGCTGGAAACTATCATTTTCTTTTAATGATTTGATCTATTTTTAGTCAAAAAGTTGGCAATAATGGTAATCATACGTGGAGACATACTTTTCAATTGAAGGAAGAATGTTTAGTAAAGTACACTTTGACAATAAGGAAAGGCTTTAATAAAAGTGGCGACACTTAACGAAACTCTTAACTGATTTTAAATAGAGGGGGTAATGTATGGGTAAGTATGGTTAAAACGGTAACTGAAACTGAATTATCAATTATGTCCCACTTCGAATTAATTTGGTTTGGCCTCCCGTTGGACTGTATACAAACCGAAATCCATATTTATATTCTGGTTTAGAACGGAACCAAATCGAGTTGACTGAAATAATTATTTTTTAAAATATTATAAAATGTATATTTTATATTAATTATTATGAAATTAAAATATTTTATGGTGAATTTTCATTTGTTTATTATGATATATATAATTATAATTATTTATCAAATGACTATGTTCATTAAAATAATAGTATAATTTTGATTAGATAAATAATTAACTCTATTTTTGTAACTTATTATATAATTCGGTAATCTGGCTATTAAACAGACCAAACCAAAATATTTTAATTTAGTTTGGTTTAATTTTAAGGATAATTCAATTTCACTTTAGATTATGGAATTTGGCAACGGATTCGAACCAACCAAATACACATCCCTATATCAACGAGTTTTGTTTATCAATGAGTTTTATTTGATTATAAATGGTTAAAGTAGAGTGGTCGATATTCCTTCTCCTACAAGCATACATTTGTTTCCCATAAATAATATTACAGATTCACTGTAAATTTCTCCAATATTTGTTACCATTAAGATTTTGATTGGTTTATTAGGTTAGCTAAATGCACTATACTTACAATATAACTTTTTGGAATCAATGAAAAAATATTAAAGTGGGAAAAAAAAAGAGAAGATTCAAAGTTGCACAAAAAATATCTGTCTAGCTACTAAAAAACTTAAGTGACACTTGTCCAGAGACTTCACTTAAAGTGTATTTATTTAAAGTGCAACTCCCTTGTAGTGTCCCCTTGTATAAACTATTTGTATTTCTGTTAATGAGAGTTGCTTCCTAAATGGTAATTAAAATCCTAGAGTCTTCAGAGGTAAGATCATGATGCCTATAATAAGCAGGCTTATCTATGTGATTGTTATCATTTATTTACAAGTCATAACTTTGAACATTCAAATCAAAACAAGTGAACAACAGGTTGTATTGGATGTGCTAATCCAACTTTTAAACCATCTCCACCGACGAGGAAAATACGTTATAAATGCAATTTGTGAAGTTTAACCCGGCTTTAAGTTCACCTCATTAGACCGAGATCTGGCCTAGTTATTAATGGCCCGGTTTGAAAATATGGATGCAGAGTAAGGGTATTTAGGTAATAATGGAAGAATAGGACGAGCCAGCGGCGAGACCCATGAGAGCTCAAGACCCGTTAGTTGTTACTTACCCGAGAGCGACTTGACGCCAGTCACGCGAGTGGCATTAAAATGACAAAATTACCCCTTTCAGCTTCAAGTTGAGCCATCTTGGGCTTGGCTTCCGCTCAATCTCAGCAAAAGTCAGTGCTCGGGCATGTTAACTTTAATAAAATATGTATATATTAAAAAAACATGGTGCAAAATATGTTTAATTCGTAAATTTTCTTTATTTTTTACTTTTTTAAACCTTTTTTTTATTCAAAGAAATTTCAGAAATAGAATTGGGAAAAAGGCTATGCCCAACCATGGCGCACGGACACAACTTTTCCCAAGGGCCCAACTTCTCATCACTTGGTTTTGATGAATACACTGATAACCATTGGAAGGCTGTGAATAGGAACTTCGCAGTGCTCTCAATCAATTAAGCAGCTACATTTTTATTTTGAAAGAAACCCTCATGTATTAGAAGTTAGAACACACCAAAAGAAGGCTCGTGACTCATTATATATAGGCAGGCCCCTCTTCCTTGTTTCTAATTATTTATAGTTATTGCCCTTGACAGTAACGGGGCCCATCACCCTCCCAACTTTGCAATATAATTCCCCGGCAGCTTATTATCCGTTT
Organism: Piper betle; assembly: GCA_033002965.1. Taxonomy (NCBI): domain Eukaryota; kingdom Viridiplantae; phylum Streptophyta; class Magnoliopsida; order Piperales; family Piperaceae; genus Piper; species Piper betle. Next base: position 17,705 of record JAURVB010011106.1, read on the forward strand.
TTTCCATCGTACATAATATCAGTTAAACGAAAAACTAGAGCGAAAGAAGTAAATAACACTTCTATCTAAAGACTAGGATTCATAATTTATATCATGAATGAATCCAAATAGTTACACCGTGCTACATTTCTTTTATGCAAAAGCTTAGGACAGTTGACGCCAAGTGGCGAGGTATATAAAGAGTATTACATTTGGTTGGTTGGCCGGTGTTGCGAGTTACAACATTCTTGCCTTCAAGTCAAAATTTGCACGTCATGCTTAATTAGTAGCAGTCATCTACCTAGAAATCTTCGGACGACGTGGACGGCCAAGGAACCCTTATTTTGGGCGGCACGTACTGCACATTGAGAGTGAGAGCGAAAGCCACTAGCTTGCAGTCTACCTCAGTCGCTTCCTTACATAACAACCTCGCTTGTGGGAGGTTGAAGATGAAGCTTATTGATAAGGTGAGCTAAAGCTAATCATATATTTAGATTATATATCTTTGTCGGTTGTTGTATATTTAGGATCGGCACCCACCAGCCGAATAATATTACCATCAAATTCTAGCTGGTATTAATGTTCTAGGTTATATATATATGGCCTGAAATGATGCACGAACATGGGATTTCCGCATTTTCTACTGAAAAATTCTACAAACATTTATAAATTATCATTAAAAAATGCAAAAGAAAATATTTTCCTGCAATTCTATTAGTGGGTTTCCTCTCTTGCCCGAAAAGATTTTGTTCCTTCCTATACATTTATCCATTCAAAGACACATTAGGTGTGCTTAATTTGAGATAAATTGGGTTCACTTGCTTGGTGAACGCCGAGGATCTTGCATAAACCGAAGGATATTTTTCGCCCTTATCCGCCAATGAAATCTTCTCTCTTATTGATAGTTAAGATTTTGCAAAATTTCGAAAAATATGGTCGAGGTTTATTATAAAATTATTGAAAAGAGGGTTGCAGAGTTACGGAAAAAGGTCAATTTCTATAATCTCATAGTTGGTCGGTTTATCGATCTTGTATTGGTCTGACTTGCTTGAGCAGCACCTTTAGCTAGTCTTGGTACGTTTTGTCAAGGCTTTATTAATCGCTTGATCATTTGTGAAACAAGGCCACTTAAAAATCAGATTATAGGAGGATTAATTAGAATAGTTGATGAGTTTAGAGGGTGATGATATTGGAAAAATGGCCAGCTCAATATCTTGATCAGATCACCGGCTGGTTGGTGCCGGCCTGGAAGATATATATAGTTTGGTGGATGGTGACGCTTGGGCCCAACTCTCCTTTCACATTTGGAAGTGAAGAAAAGTGACATAATTAAGGTATTTGGTACTGACCCGGCGTCATGAACAGAGGGTTTGCAATGCCAATCAATACACATTTTCACTCCTTAATTAATACAAGCTTATATATATGTAGGCTTTACATCTAGGCACCACTACCTACGTAAGCTTCTTGTTCTCTTACAACCTTGACTTAATTAGCGTATATATGTAAGGATGCATATCGAAATATATTCAATTTTTTTTATTTGTTAACTAAATTAGCATTTATTAATGATTCATGCTTTGATAATATAACATTTTTTTTCATCAAATTTGGGTCATCCGATTATAAAAACACCCCAGATTAGAGTTTAGGGCTGGAAAATTTTCTTACCCCTGGCTGAGATAAACTTTTACCCATATATATATATATATATATACACACACACACGGTTTTTCGACAATTGTATGAGGTGCAATCTATTAATTAAACATAAATAAATAGATGAATAATATTTTGGTTAAATGTCATCGTTCTAATTTGTTCCCAGGATGGGGAAAAAAATTAGCTAATTGTATGGCAGGAGTTATGTAGTAGCGTGTGCTCATAGGTAGCCACAGTTTATGTCATATACGCATGTTATTAATCAATTGATTGATGTAATCATGTAGACATGAATGTTTCACCTGTAAACGAACTGAAGAGAAATAATTTTTGCTTTTAGTTTGTTGTCTGTTTGATTAATTTTATAAACATTCTTAAGAATGCCGAATAAGGGTGAAGATTTTCTGTTTGCCTTTATCAAATTTTCAACTCAATCATGAAATGCATGTCTGTTAAAACTAATTACGTGCGCATATGCTCTTAAATTAAAGATTGGAATGCTAATTGGTGACTGAAGCACTTGAAGCTGCTTGCATATGATATATACATTATTTACATAAATTCTTATCATAATAAGATAAAAACTAGCAATTTTTTTAATGTGCTTGTACGAGTATTTCTTGGCCTACACCTGAAAATTGAAGAGTGAGCTAGCAGCTTGGGGCGTAATAAATATTTTCTTCCAAGGTCTCTATCTATGGGGATCAATTTTCTAAGCTAGTTGCTCCATGAAAACGATCTTGATTACTATGCATCTTATTCTTTTGAGCCGTTGACTCAGGTCAAAGTCAAGTCGAAATAATAGAAGTCATGTCGGCTCGTTGGATGCCCTCGACATTTGTTAATATTGGTTGACCTATAAACTTTTGGGTTCACATGATTCCCGATACATAAAATCATTGAGGGTTGATAAGAAGATGAGTATTAATTAGAAGAGAAGAAAAAGAAAAGAAGCATGAAACAGCATGACAACGAAGCTCATAGTTGGCCTTCGACTCATACAACATTTTTTCTTGGAACCATAAACCATATCATGTTTTCCCAATGCATACTATACTAGATAAAATCTTGCTAGCTATCTCACGTGGTCGTCAGAAGACAACTTTGTACCGAAGATTGTTCTTTTTGGTAGCTATAGATTAAACACTCATATTGTATGATACATGTATTTCACATGATGCCGATTGGCACTTACGTGGATTATGTTTAAGCTATGCTTTCTATCCATACTGTTGTTTACTGTAATTTTATTGGTGGAACAGGATTGGTCTAGCTAGTGGACGATACGATGAACAAGAAGAATATCTTCTTGAAATGAAATAATATGCATGAAAAGCTTTCGCCGAGCATGCGGGATGATAGGATATTATACATCTTGTACCGTTGTACGTATGTATATATACCTACTATAGAGAAATGGTTTCTTGTCTTACATATATTCCTCCCACACTTTTTGTAAAATATCATGATATATATATATATATATATATATCATCATCATCATCAACTTGCTCTTAATATATATTAGCTGCTCATAGAACATTAGTAAGCCCTGATCTTCTCCGAAAAAGTAATTCTTCGAAATGAAATCCAGTCTATAATGTGTATATATATATATATACTTTTCGGGGAAGATCAGGGCTTCTACTAATGTTCTATGAGAAGCTATATATATTAAGAGCAAGTTGATGATGGGGGTGGAAGGTAGCTAGCAGATATGATAATAAATCTCCTGGAATGATCAATATTATATCGGTCAGGATGAGCTGCATCCAAGCTAGCTTGATAGAGCTCATACTATATGAGTAAAGAAACGTCGACTTGCTGGGTGGATATGCATGGGTGTGGAGGGGTTCGATCATCGATGGATCAACAGTAGAGACAAATTAAAGCTGATCATTGCTGAGCAGGAGAAGGTGTTCGCGCATGATCCGAGGCCAACAAATGCAAGGGCAGCAGCAGGGAAGGGGTATGCTGCAGGCGCCTCCGTTGTTTTGCAGAAGCGCTTGAAAGGGAGAGCCGCCTTGTCTCTTTCCTTTGATCTATCAACCTCACACCCTACTTGCTCCACCCCATGCATCTGTTGCCCCTCTTAACTTTCCTTCCTTCCTGCATATTTCTTCTTCGTTTCCAATCATGCATGCTCGCCATAAGTATTGTAGAAGATAACTTTTATACATGATTTGATCACTTGCATGTATGAAAATATGATTTAAAGATCTGATTTGTTCATCGATCGTCGCTAATACGCGAGGATCTCACAACATACTTTTTGAGCTTCATCTTTGAAACCGTACGTGGGAGGGAACATTTCATTGGCTACCCCTGTGTATCACCAGAAGCCACTCCTCCACCCTTTGCCCAAACAAGGCCGCAGTTGCATAGACGCCATAACAGTTAGCTCAAGCCGAACAAGCTCGAGCCGATAACAAGTTGGGCCGGGGCTAAGAACAAATGCTCTAACCTTGATACGTAGCAAAGAATTTATAAGCCCATGGGCCTAGTTCATTACGCCTCCTTAGGCCCATCTATCACCAAAATTCAAATTTCAAATCTCCCGCCATCGGTAGCCCTTTCACCCTCAAGCCGCTTCCGTTCTTCCACCTGCTCTATACGCGACTGCGACGGGGCGGGGTTTCTGGTTCTGCTGTTGATGACGGATCGTCGCTGTCTGAATCTCCGTTGGGTCCTTCGAAGAGGAAGCGAAATGTCGGCCAGCAGAGGGGGGCGTTGGTGGTAAATCGGGTTTGTCTCAGAATGGAGTTCCCATGATTGGTGATGTTCTTCAATAATTTCTTGCTCTATCATGTCTACGACTCATCAGTCACTACAGAAGCCAAACAGCTGCTGCGGAGTTTTTTTTTGATGAACCAAAAAAGAGTTTCATTATGTAATCAAAATCTATTAAAAAATCGTCTTGTTTGTCAATCTATTCCTCTTTTTTGGTTTTTCGGTTAAGTTTGATTAATAGGTGCAATGGTTACGAATTACAACTTACCGAGCGCTTTCCTTGTTCATAGTCTATTTGATTATATTCCTTGTTCATGGTTGTGAGAGGAGGGTTATGATTGTTGATACCTTGAATGAGGTTGGTGGGGATGGTGATATACCTCATGGAGGGATTGGAGGCGCTTGCAGAATGCAAGTGCCCAACTAGGAAATGCAGCATGAGGTTTGTGGAAGTGGAGAAGTCGGATTGGTTCTGCAGGTTTTCGATGTTTGATTGGATGTTTTTGATGAATTTGGAGCACTTGCTTTTCAGGTGTTGATTGAAGCTGTGGAGAACCATATGCCCCAGGTGACTGTGATTGCGATTGATGAAATCGGAACCAAGATTGAAGCTATGGTTGCTAGCACGATTGCACAGCGCGGAATCGAGCTTGTGGCCGCTGCTCATGGTGTCACATTTGAGAACTTGATGGCCAATCCTTCTTTAGAGATGCTAGTTGGTGGAGTACAGGTGAGTGGTTTTAATTAATTTTTTGACAGTCCCAGGTGTTCAGTTTTTTAACAAAACTTTGCACTTCATACATATTTATGCATGGTGTATATTACATCTTTGTCATGACAATTGTGTTTTGATGCATGTAAACAAGAGTGGTACACTAGGGGAAGAAGAGGCAAGCAGAAGGGGTGGCCAAAAGACCGTTGTAGAGCGAAAATGCCCATCTGCCTTTACTTGTGGTGTAGAAATTATTTCAAAGAGGGAGTTACGAGTTCATAGAAGCTTGGAAGAAACTGTTGATGCTTTACTTTAAGGTTGCTGTTGCTGGATGATTTTTTATTTTCATGGCTCAGTTTAAGATAGTTTGCTGCTGAATTTCTTGCACCATATACAGGCCGATCCCCCAAGTTCGACATTACAAAAACTAACAACATAGAGATCGCCGAGGAAGTAGGCACTGTTCAAATTAATCGTCCAATGGTCAACTCAATGATAGCTCAGGACATATCTCTTGGTAAAGATTATCTTATATCAAGTAATGGTGTTACTGGTAATCGTGAAGTTTTCGATCAGATAATTACACAAATGGATGGGAACTCAATGCAAGATGAAAAAGTTGTTTCTCTCTATGTATATGGGGTACAATACTTCGCTCCTTTCTTCGAAATTGGTTGAAAACTAGCAGGACATTCACTTTGTAATTTAACTGGTTAATTTGTGCCCTAAGAGGGTAATATTGCCCTTCTGAAGGCTGTGATCTCTTTGGGACAAAAACGTGAGGGATTGGACTCTAGAACAATGTTTTTTTTTGAACCATATGACCAATTATTAATTCTGAATAACAGATAAGATGCATATTCTTCTTGGGAGTGTCCAAATAACTCAGGGATATAGTTTGTATGATGTCGTCCTTCCCTTAAATTATTAGTTGTAAAGTAAAAAAATTTCAGGGGTTTATTTCAACGAATTACTGTCTGAAGTTGTAATTGACTGAATTTAATATAAAGAATCTTGTGCAAATTTTCAGGTTTCTAACTAAATGTAGAGATGAAATGAATAAATTTTTAGTTTGAAACTTATAGGTGAGCAGTTATTCTGGATATTGGAAGCCAGTGTGAAGCAAGTGATTATGCGGCTTGGAATCAATGGTTCGATTAGATTGACCGATAATATTAGTGAAGGGGATTGGTTGCTTGCTTTGCAATCGAAGTTTAAAAAGAATAAGGGGCTTCAAGCGGTTGCCAAGTTTCATGACATACCTGCCTTTGTGACAAAGGTTATCATGACATATGCCAATTGACCAGGCTGTTTCACTTAGTAAATCTAAAACTTCATGTATTTACATGCAGATCAGCAATTTGTTACAATTCCGGAGTGCTTTACGAGCGTTTATGAGTAAACTTGCTGATGGATTGAAAGAGCATGACCCTGAAGACAAGGCAAGTACCTCAGAGAAAACAGATGCCTTGGAGGTGAAAATTTGTCTTCTTTATTTATTTTCCAATTTCGGGAAAGTCTTTGTAATTGGTGATTTCATTATTGTAGGACATTAATAATGAATTGCCTTGTATCAAGAATTAGCTTGTTTTTTTTCACATGTTCATTGCCCAGTATCTGATTTTAAGCACAACTATCTTGAAACAGTGCAAGAGCTGAAATTTATGAATATGTATCGTGACAATTGTGATATATGAAAGAAAAAGGGAACTAGAATCCTTGGCCAAGATTATATGGACTTAGAATATTATGGTTTTGATCTTGAAATTCTATTATATCTGTCTTGCACATTCTTGCAAATTCTTCTACTTGATTGTATAGCCATCTTTTGATTGATTCACTTTCTTATAAGGTTCTTACTTTAAAATGGTGGGAGTGCTAGGCCAGGAAGCTAGGTTAGCAATAGAACAAACTGTGATTCCCAAAGGGAAGCATGTGGAGCTGCTACCCCGTTCACCATTATTATTGCCCCTTCAGATGGACCTCATTAAGAAGTAGAAGCTCCAGTGTGTCGTGTCGGTGAAGAACCTTATGTTCGGCTCCGGATAAGTCCCCTTCAGGAAAGTATACAGGGAGTGCAGAGTCTGATTCAAGCGCTAACTCGGATGTTATAGTTGAAGATGACATTGATGACATCTATAGCTACGATATCACCAGATTACTTCTTCTTCCAGATTATATTTTCCGGTTTGGTTGAATGGAACAGCAAAAATGTTAGGTGCAGGTGGTGGTGATCGTGGTCCGTCCTGCAGAAATTAGATTCATGTGTTGAACTTGAACCAGAGTATGGCTTTTGTACAATGTATATCGATTTTTTTCTTTTAAAAAATATATGAACTCCATCTTGACTTTGTTCAGTGTGCCATTAAGCTGAATAATATTTTATTTTGTATATTTACTATTTCTTATCGCGATTGGGGAACGTTTAATTGGGTGTTGCAGCTTCTTGAAATCTGTATATGCATAACCTAGTTGACAATTTGGTTGCGCATTTGTGCAAGGGCTGTGCAACTCTCGAGTTTTCAAACACTAGCAGTTCAACTGTACTGTACGGGAGGAGCCCAATCAGAGTAAAGCTCCTTTGTTCTTCTTGAAAGGCCAAGCTGAGCGTGGTGGAGCACCTGTTCTCAGCACTGATCAGACAGTGTAACTTAATCTTTTTTATCTCCGCGTAACAGGCTCAAGTAGAAGACAAGATCAAGACTCAGATAGCACAACTTCCACTGCTACTTAAAAAGTACGTCTCCTCTATATATAGGAGAGAATTTTTGGGCAGCTAGCACCAAAGGCATAACCCAAAAATAATTCCAATTACCTAATAACTAAATATTATTTCATCAGCCTTGTTGGTACAGAATGGGGAATTTCAAGCTGCCTGCTCTGTGTTTGGCTTTGGCTTTGCTTCTTGCCATGGAAGTGGCATCTCGGCCTCACCCAGAGAGAAGAGCGAGCATGATGATAGGGAGGGTGGTGCTGAAAAAAGATGGCCGAGCAATTCTCAAGTTGAGACCTGCAAGAGCAGGTATGGAGTATGAGTCTAAGAGGATCAGCCCAGGAGGCCCCGATCCATATCATCATGCTAAACCTCCGACATTGGCAAATGGCAAGATTGTGCACTGAGTTTTGAAGAATAATGCTCTATTTCTGAGGACGTGACTAGCTTTTTCGTTTGCGCTGGTTTTGTGATATAATATGAAAACTGGATTCGAAGTTTGGAGCCTCCCTTCTTCTTTTGCTGTTCATAATGCAGGACAATCTGCCGTTGTTTTTCGTTGTACAATAACGAGTTGGGGAAGGTTTTTGTGTGGATGTGCGTGTTTATCTTGGATGATGAATATATGTATATTTTTCCTAGCTAAAAAATTCTGCATGGTACTGAATGCGACCTCTCTTGTCCTTTTGATCATGCAAATGAAGAATAAGCTAATATATTTTTCATGTTCATGATTTATTAGAAAGCTATACATGATTTCTTAAACTTAAACGACAATGATGATATAGATAATAAAAAAACTCTGAAATCAATTTTGACCTGAATCAGAAAACCAATGCCTATATCCAATTATTCAACCATGTTCTCAATAAACGTGTAAAGTCTATAGAGACTATGGATTATAAAGAAGTTATTATATATAGAACTAGTACTGCGCGTTGTACCCTCTAAAACTTGGTATTCCGATTGTCTTGAACTTGCCTTCTCGTCAAGAACTTATCTTTCAACTAGGAAATTAAGCTTGCATATAAGTTCTACTGCTTCGTATGAATAGTAGTGTACCACACTTTAATCTTAGGAAACAAATATTTAATCATGGGTTCATGGGATTAAGTAAAACCAATTCTCATTAACAAGAAATATATAATCTGTCAAGTATATATATAGAGCAGTGGATTATTTGACGCACACCAAGTCAAGCAATTTTTGTCCTAGAAAGAAAAAGTCTACCGTTTTGTTCGGAGCCCTTCTTTTTTGGCACCCCATTGACTCACCTCCGACCAGTCATGGCACACCTTTTCTTCCTCACCATTGTGACTACAGTAATCAACTCACAAAAGACATAAACCAATACAACTTGTCCTTTAAAATTTTGCTTCTATCTAAACATGCCTTCCACCTTATTTAAGAAAAGGAGCTAGATAAAGCTAAATACATTTTATCTTGTCACTTTATCATGATGTTGAAATGTTTATTTGTAACTTCTCTTTATTTTGTGCATATGTACAAACCCTAAAGCTTAGAGGATGAGAAGGCAAGCCATATATAACATTCTCTTTGCGAATGTGGGGGAAGAATTAATCAAAAGCCTGATACCAAGCATGATAAGCAGAGTTTTTTGTATAAGTGGTGACTCTTTGAACGTTGAAGCAGCAAACTGCCATCCGCCGCAAAGCAATGGGACCAACTTGCACCGTGAAAAAGTTTAGATTCAGATCAATTCGAAGTTTTGACAGTTGGAGATCATTCCATATCTCTCTCAAATGGATCAGTTATGCTTAGAAACTAGAGGTTTGAAGATATGTTAACGTTGTCCTCTCTGCATATTGGAGGCAGATGTATAAACTATGTGGTAAAAGAGATTTCACGCTGTAAATTAGAAGGTCTAATATTACAAAAAGTTCAAGTGGATAACTCACGCCAACTTCATAATATCGTATCAAATATTGTCAAGTTTTAGCCTCTAAAGTAGAGGAGAAGAGCTTGACAGCAAAATCATACGTGGGATTTCATGGCCTCCACTTATGTAATCCATAGCATATGGGTACAACCAACTTTAATTTTGACCTCGGCCATGCCAAATTATTATTTGTGCTTTCTCTCCCGGGGAAAAAAATTGGTAGCTTTGGTGAATGCTGCATGCATAGAGTAATGGAGAGCTTATTTTAATTCAGCTTCATTTAGATAATTAGATAATTTATCATAGATGTGGAAGTTGAGTCCAGAAGGTGATATTATCAATTCAAGTAGCTACCACCTGATTTTGCTTTGTAGATATGATGGAGATTCTCGTGTTCTTTTCCAGTTAGACGAGGAAAATGGCAGTGGTTTTAACTTGTTACTAAATAGGAGAGGATAAAGAGAATCAACTTTGACGAATGATCTTTACAAATATATATGTGGGCATGGCATAGACATTCCATTTGATCGACGAGAAAAGAAAAAGTCTCTCATTTTTTCTTCTTTTACAAGATGACATGAACTTTTTTCTAATTTGCACTGTATTCAGCTGTTGCGGATCAATAATGGAGATCCTTGTTAAGAGCTTATTTTAGCACCGGCCCACCATGGTCAAACCACAAAAAAGATTCTACTTAGTACCTGTTGTGCACAGCTAAAACGCTATCCATTCCAGGCTGGTTAGCTTGAATATGTTCAACTCAACAATCTGGGTATTAATTTGTAGTTGCCGGTGTTTTGCAGTTTTGGCAAAAACCATTGACATCACCAGAATCTTCTAATCTCTTCAAACTCATAAGGCAACCAGTTTATACTGAGAACCTTGAAACCCAGAAATGGTCGAATAGATATTGCGGCTCTTGCCTGTTGTATTCCATATGATCTTTGGTAAACGTAGGCAGAACTCAACGCCGTTTTTATTGTGATGTGCATTTGTGTCAGCTGTCTTGGATAACTTGCATTAGAGACCACTGTTTCTTCTATCATGTTTATCTATCTAATCCAATTCCAACAAGTTGTGATCACTAATGCATGTCATAGTTGCAAAAATCATAATCGGGTCTGAATCGGTTTTTGAGGGTGTTATTGAGTCAGATCAAATCGGTTTAAATCGGTCAAAAATCGGTCCTTTGACAACTTATAAAATAAATACATAATTACATAATTTTTCAATACAAATGCACAACAGAGATGCACAAAAAGATGAAAAGAAACCATTTTTTTCCGATCCAAAGCTTCATCCTCACCACACAACCAAAGATGTCCACCATCAAAAACCATCCATACAAAGACACCAAAAAATAAAAAGCAGAAATAATAGAAACATCTACCGCCTTTAAACCTTTTTTATACTGTTTAGTTTCATATGATTTCTACAGCAGAAATAGCAAACAAAGACATGAGACAACACAAATTTATTGACAATCATAATAGGCACTTTACTTTAACTACATTAGGCTGGAATGGGAAGCATTGATACTGTAATCACTAATCTTTCACGGTCAATATATATAAACAAACCGTAGCTTAGTCCTTTTGACTCACATAAATAGAACACAATAGTTCAAAAATGGATATTTCTTGATTAAAATTAAGAATGATGAACTTTCAATAACTAACTACAAATAAGCTATTCGTAGTTTGTCGCCTAACTATTACAAAATGAGGTGATTGCTTCTATTGTCATTAAAATTAAAAACAAAACAAAACAAAAGAAGGATTAAAGAGCAATATGAGGAATGTTGAGGAATTTGATTTCTCAATATTAAGCTACAATGTGTAGGTGACACAAATAACGCACCACTGACAAAGTTTTGATAAGAAGAGCTGGTATAGTAAAAGATGATCAGCCTATTATCCACTTTCATAAAAGAGCATCAGCAACATTCTCATTAGCTTGCTATATATCAGCTTCAAGCCCTTTCAAAGACTCTCTGTAGGATGACCTGACAAACTGGTTTTGGAGAACCTTTATCTCTACCTCCTCCTCACTCACGACCTATTGATCACAACAAAAGAACAACACCCAGAGAAAGCAAACAACACAACCAAACACAAACACGGGATCAAAGATAAATGAAGAAGGAGGAGGAAGACACTTGTGAAAAATAACATGAAAATTTCAGTAACAGAAAAGGCATATTTCAAAACAACATGAAAATTTAAGTAATAGAAAAGGAAAGCATGAAAATTTTTTAAAAAATGCTCACAGGGGGGTAGGCGGAAGGAGGGGCTCACACAAGGGCGGCAGAGGGAGGCTGTGGCATACGGGGGTCCCAGCGGAGGGAGGGGCGAAGCTGGAAGCAAAGGTGTCAATGGCGGAGGGAGGGATGAGGCCCAACGGGGCGGCGGCGGAGGGAGGCCAAGGCACACGGGGAGCGGCGGAGGGAGGGGCGACACACACTGGAGCGGCGATGGATGGAGGCCAAGGCACATGAAGTCGATGGCGGAGGGAGGGCTGAGGCAGAAGGGGGTTGCAGTGGACAGGCGAAGGCAAAAGGGGGCGGCGGTGGACAGGTGGAGGCAAAAGGGGGAAGCGGTGGACGGGCAGAGGGAGGGGGAGGTAGGGATTTTAGGTTTTAAAATTTTTAATTCCACTTTTACCAATGCGTAAATTATTTATTCATTAAGACACCTAGGTTATTTTTATTATTTACCCAGTAAAATTGATTCTCCCTAATTTATGCCTATTTGAAATCAGCCGTGAATCGGTCCAAATCAGCGGATTTAATGACCGAATTTTTTTACTAACCGATTCATCAAGTTTTTTTAATTGGATGCATTCTGAACCGATTTAAATCGGCCGATTCCAATGCATGCTTGGAATTAGGATGGCCGGTCTAGCGAAAAGACAAAAAAAAGCATCAATGACCCCTAATAGTGAACCATAGGTGTAGCTAATGACACCTGAACAGACCCAGTATAGCACTGTGAACGAATACCAATCAATATATTGAATTACCAACACATGATAGAGCGTTGCTTACTAATGGATGGCGCACATGAACAGTCATTGGACGGTTTCTCCATGAGAGCAAAAGACAATATGCAACGTTGGATTTGTCTCCACAGGTGCGTCGGAAAACCACTTATTAAAGCTAAGTGTCGACCTTCGATTTCCCCGACCTAAAATACAATCTACAGACCCGGAACAAAACAAAATGAAAAAAGAAAAATGGACAAACATTTATCCGTCGCTTCTCTTTCTTATGCTTATAAATACACACATTCTCCTTCCATTCCAACTCCCTCTCCTTCCATTCCAACTCCCTCCCACTTCTACTTATTCTTAGTTGCCTTAGTTCTTCACCCTCCAGATCTTCTTAGCTAGCCGTACTGAGAAAGATGGCAAACATTGTAAGAGCTTCAAGGGTGTCTTTAATGGTGATAATCATTTGTATTGGATTGTATAACACTCTTGGTATTGATGCACGCAAACTTGTAGCAATGCCGGCAAAGATGAACAAGCAGTCCCAGGCCAGGTTGTTGATTGAATCCCTAATGAATTTGCACTCACAGGAAGGGTTGAAAGACATAGTTATCACAAGGACGGTGCCCGGCGGGCCGGACCCTCAACACCATGAAACCCCTCCTAAACAGACGTCACAGTTATCAACTCTTCCTGCCCATTAATACGTGTTACCATGTTACCTAGCTACATCTTCCTTTGCCATGCATCTCCAAGAAGATGACAAGCTGATCTCTACAGTGATAATGAGGATCATCGTCACCATCTTCATTAATCTGTTCTCGTATAGTTAAGCTGGAGACACGAATCTTATTTTGTCTTAATTGTATTGTGATGTGAGTATACGCGTGTGGCTAAGTTGTCGCGGGAACTGTTTGAATGGTAATACCAATCTATGTTTGTTCTGCAGAAATCAATATGTTGATTTCTCGTACTGTTTTCAAGTGATTATCTATCAATGCAAGTGAGATGGACTTCCTGAGCACATCTAGCTAGCTCTCATAGCAGGACTATATATCTATGTACATGTTCAACAACATACTTTCACAAACATATGATTCAATTTATATACGATCAAAATTAACACAAATTATCGTTACATAGTTTACATGATCCGATATATATGCAGATAATTTTTTTTACATATCTAGCGCGCGCGATGTACAGACTATCATGGATATGTAGATTAACGATCGAAATTACTAAATGTTCAGCCAGTTAAAAAATAGATATAAGATCATATATGAATGCCTCATGATTAGGCCAGCAGATAGAAACAGCAGCATGCATGCATCTGGTGATTCTGGTCTTCTCATCATTTCTATTCAAGCTGGAAAGATTAATGGGCATGCCGACGAGCAATAGGAATAAGATAACGAGTTGCACTGGTGGACAGGATAACAGAAAAATTTCAAAGGTCATGTTATCAAGACTTTGGCCAATATATGGAGGTGATAAAATGACAAAGGGGGCCGTATAATAACTGCACATATATAGTTGATTCTATGTTGATATTACAAGACACAGAAACTGGAGATACTTATTATAAAATGAAGTTGAAATTAGATGGAGAAGTCGGCTCCTCCCAGCGAGAAAGGATAAGTAAGAAAGATGAGGAGCAGCCCCTTTGAGTTTGACTCCATAGAAAGAGATAGGTTTGGAGGAACATTATGTCCCACATGATTGCGTAAAAGTGAATCAGGTGGTGTCCAACAAGATAAAAACTGGGAACATTCCTTATCTTCATCATTTTTAGCTCAACCTTCAACCATTATATATTCATATATCCATCACATATTTAAGTGTGCAAGCTGACGCCACCACTGATCTTTGCACTGTCAGATAGGCGGAACATAAATGGTCGTCCTCATCCACTCTCAAGCTTTTCCTCTCTCTCATACTTAGTTGCAGTAAAATTAAAGAGATTTTTTTTTCGAAAGAAAGAATGGATGGATTGCAAACACCCTCTAGATGCTAAGGAAATTCTTAACCTACCAAGCCCATCTCCAACAAGAGATGACAGTTTAATTTGGCATCTGGCTCATAATGGGTTTCCTTTAAATCTGTTGCAAATTCATTGTCTCTAATTCTTCCGAATAATCATCATTAGAAGGAATAGAAAATTTGGTGGATACAGTTGCTCCTCCCGAGGCTGCATTTACCTGGCTGGAGAATTGCTCATAATATAGCTAGCCTTCCAACCAAGGAAAATCTATTTAAGAGAAAATTCTTCAAGACGCTTCTTGCTCACTGTGCAATTTTTCAAAGGAGACTAGTTTTCACGCGATAAAAGACTTGCTGTAAGTGACTGGTTTGCACTTCTTGATTACAACGGCTCCGATCAGATCATTTGGAATGAGCCATTGGATTTGCTTAGACTTCTTAATTATATGGCCTTAAAAATAGTGGAAGGTAAATACTTTGTCTTGAAATGCATGATACTAATTGAGCTTTTCTGGATGCATGGGAATCAAATTATACATAATAATCTTGCAATGAGCGGTGAAAGTATTGTACAGAAAGTAGTGCAACAACTTTGAGATATCTCTCGTCTTTCAATATCTCGTAAATCTAATGGTATCGGGATCATATGCGATCTGTTCAAGACTTGATTAGGCACCACAGAGACCAACTAGTTATAAATATTGATGGGAGCTTTCATCCTTCTTCTAATATCACATCTGGGGGATTTGTTTTGTGGTCTAACAATTCCACCCCTTCTTTTGTTATAGCAAGATCAAAATCTGGTTTATCGTCGGAAAAGGCAGAATTGGAATGATTGCGTCAAGCCCTATTATGTTTAATGCCACAAAAGTTGCCACTACCCTCTTGGTCTTGTATAGGGGTGGGCATCGGTCGGATAAGTTATTCTCTGCATCCATCCGAAATTTTTTCGGATAAAACTTGTCCGATTGAATTAATGTCCGACTTGTCCGTTGGGCCCGGACAATGTCCGTGGACGGTCCGAAATTATATTTTAATTATTAACCCTAACCCTACTTACCAATAATCCATCGTCGTCACTGCCGCCGCCGCCCGCCTCCCTCGCCCTCCCTGGTAGCCCTCTGCCGCCGCCCTCCCCCGCCCTCCGCCGCCCTCCCCCGACCTCCGCCGCCCCTCCCCTGCCCTCCCCTGACCTCCGCCGCCCACTCCCCCCACCCTCCTCGAGGCCTCTCGGTCGCCGCCCTCCATCATCCTCCTCCCCGACCTCCGCCGCCCTCCCCCCGCCCCTCCACCGCCCTCCCCCTTCCCTACTGTCGCCGCCCTCCCCGCCTCCTCCAACCTCCGCCGCCCTCCCCAGCCATCCTCTGACCTCCGCTGCCCTCCCGGCCCTCCTCCGACCTCCACCGCCCTCCCCGCCCTCCGTCGCCCTCTCCTTTCCTCTTGTCGCCGCCCTACCCGGCCCTCCGCCACCACCTAGACTCCGCCGCCGCTTGCCTTTGCTGCCCTGCCTCTGCCACCGCCTGCCTCCGCCTGACCGCTAGACCGCCACCCTCTGCCTCCGCCGGACCGTCACTCTTTGCCGCCGTAGGTATAAGCTTTCACCAGTGTTTTCAATCAACATGATTAATATTTCATTATTTTGATGACGCCATGCTGATTATTTTATATTTTGAAAATATTTATAAGGTTAATAATTATTAAGTTAATAATTATTTATAATAAGATATAATGTAAAAAATTATATCTATGAAATTGTGTGGTATTTGAATTATAAAAATTTGTGCAATTGTTTGGTGAAGGAAGCTCGCATCTTGGAGGGAATAGGTATTAAATGCAAATTGATATATTTTTTTCAGAGATGGATCATACAATTTCTTTATTAAATGTAAAGGAGCAAAGTAGAGATGGCGAAGATAAAAAAAATCGATTGCTAAAGAAGGAGAATTTATGGATGGCTCATTATCAAAAAAGAGGAAAATGATATCCGATGTATGAGCCTATTTTGATAGAAAATATGAGAAGAATTGAACATTTGTTATTTGTCATTACCGTGAAAAGAAATTTGAGGGAATAAGAAGTTATGGAAGTACTTATTTATGGAGGCATGTTGAAGGAAAATGTCATAATTTCAAGATAAAGAGGACAAAAAATATAAATGGTGATATTGCGTAATAAATTTTCAAGATGAGAGTGAAAAAAGATGGAGAAAATAAAATAAAAGTATAAAAATTTGATCAAGAAACGAGTTGATTAGAGTTGGCCAAAGTACTTATCTTACATGAGTATTCATTTTTAATTGTGGAACATGAAGGATTTAAAAGGTGGCTTAATAACTTGCAACCAAAATTTGTAATGGTTTCTAGGAGAATAATTACATGAGATTGTCTTCGAATTTATGAAAATGAGAAAAAAGTATAACTTGCAACCACAAGTTTATTGTATATTATGTTTTGTAATTTTTATAAAATATAATATTAACATTAAAATGTTCAAGGCATTATTTTATTGATATAAAATATCGGACATTCTGTCGGACAAAAAAATATTCATATTTGGTTTGTTTTAATTCGGTCAAATTTGGTCGGTCAAATTCAGTTGGACATACTTCGGACATAGGTCAGACACGGATATTCGGACGCCTGTGCCCACCCTTACTTGTATACCAGATTGCTTACAGTTAGGAAATTTTGTTTCTTCAACTAACTCATTTGGCCTTGCCCGGCAAAAAATGACTATCTTTTTTGCCATCATAGACTTGTTTGCTGATTCTTGTCTAAATTTAAATGTTGATTTTGGTGTAAATTTAAATGTTAAACGGATAAGTAGGAATTATAATAACTGAGCTCACACTTGTGCAAAGTATGCAGTAAAGTTGAACCATCCATAATCAAATGTATTTTGGCTTCTAGTTTAGTGTTTCTTTGGGTGCCTTTGGCACCTTTTCCTTAGGAAGTGGCAATTAAATAAGACACTCAAATTTAAGTTAGAAAAACGTGAGAAAAGTTTTTAGTGATGCACATAACATTACTCAAAAAATAATTATTGATATATAGTTTAATATAAAAAATAAATATGAGTTGTTACCTTAATAAATATTAACATTTAACTTATTTAATTGACTAACTAGTCATTTTGAATTTCACTCAAACCTTTTTATAGTATTAGATCTATTAATTTGTGTGCTCACCAACCCCTCTTAAGTTAAAAGTAAAAAAAACCCAAAAAATGGCAGCCCTAGATTAAGAGGCGTTAATGAAAAAAAGGGTCCAAATGACCTTAGAGGCAGTAATGAGTAACCCATTCGACCACACGCAATGTACACAATTTACCACCTTGCGAGCATAGAAGGGTGTAAAGATAACTCATAGAGTTCGCTGATTTTAGATCTATTGGGCTTATTCACCCCTATCGTGTCGAAGTAAAAAAAAATGATATATATGGATATTTGACTACTTGTTAAATGCTTAACCGCCTTATAAGAGCAAGAGTATTGAGAATATAATTGAACATCTAAAATGAATATAAATTATAATCTTGATTAACAGTAGAGTTTAGTTGTCCAATTCCCTAACAAGATAAGGTCCAAATCATCTTAATAATGTCAAGCCTAAAATCCTTTGGTAGCTGTTATTCATGCATGAACGGCGAAGTAGCATGGGCCTGCCTGCATGCACCGTCACCCCCTTCTTCTCCAGTCACATAGGCCCATCTCATATAACTCCGCCCATCGAGAGTTTGAAGTGCATGGTCCATTACATATCACATATACCCTGTCCCCTGTAGGAAAGGAAGAGAAGACTGGAAGTGAGTGTGTACACATATACATATATAGATCTTTGGCATGGGGAGTTCATTGCTATTGATTCAAGAGCAAAAGAAGAGAGCAAGTTCTTCACTAATTTATGCTCTCATCATGATGATCAGTTCCAACCTGTTAAGGTAATTTGCAATCAACGACAACTTTGGGACTGCAATTTTCCTCACCCGTTTGCTTTCGAATGAATGTTTCTTTTGGCCATCGCCATCATCATTTTCTTCTTTCTTTTGTGCATGAACCGCCAAAGTTGGGCATGAATCTCTTCATAAGGTCATTCTTATTTGGTTCACTGCATATTGTCATGGGAATGAGCTCTTGTCTCCTGATTTCTTTCAAGCTTGATTACTGTGGACTGTCATAACCGGCTTCATCTTTTTTAATTTTTTTGATACATGGAACAAGTTCAGAATAGGGAATCATACGTCCGGCGATAAATGAGGTATTGATCATAAGTCAGAGAAAAATCAACAAATTAACCGTTCAAACAAATTTCCCAGGTTAAGAAGCAGCTGTTATGCATGCTCTCCCTAAATGTCTGCATAATGATTTTAAATTAATCAAAACAAAAACGTTATCTTGGAATGAAAGTATTCACAACGCTCGGTTAATAAAACCATAATTTGGCTAATGCAAATCGACGACGCAAAGTAAATAAATGAATTGGTAGGGTGATTGTTTGTGATTTTGTGCTATCTCGAGCCTTGGAAAACAAATTAAGAATACCAAAGGGCTTGATGACCGACGATTTCTTAAGTAAGTAACGCTGTAGAAGGGCTTAACCATAAATTTAAAAATAGACCCTGAAAATGCAAATCTCCCAAATAAGTGGCCTGAACAGTAAATTTCGAGTACCAAAGCATCCCGGCTTGCAAGCGGGTCCGATCCCCGATTCAACGCCGCCGTCGTCGTTCCCGACCACGGCCGCCGCCGCAGCGTCGCCGGAGCAATCGTTGATACACCTCCTCCGAGCAGCCCATGAGCTCATCCCGATATGGTAGATGCCCGTCCACTCCAATTCTCCGTTAAAAATATCATCTTTACCTTCCCCACCTCGCGAAATCGAAACTCAATTTTGCTCATCTTCTCCTCCCCAAAATTCACGGACTAGGGTTTTCTCTTGCTTGGGAGGTGACGATTGGGGGATAAAGTTGGGATCTTTGTATTACATGTATGGCGTCGGGGACCATGTTCGGCGGAGGTGGTGGTGGAGGGGACAAGCACCGGTGGGCGGACAGCGGTAAGGTCTACGCCCGCAAGTCCTTCAACAACAGATCGTCGTCTTCCAAGCCCGACGACGCCGACTCCTCCCAGCTGCTCGCCAGCCGATTCGATGAGGCGGTGGGCGTCGGCGCCGCCTCCGATGACTCGTCCAGCCGGGAACCCCGGCCGACCGCCGGCGGCCGCAACGGGTACCACCAGACTAACGGCGGCCGCGTCAAAATCGGCGTGGCGTCCAGGTCGAAGGCCGAGATCCGGGAGCTCCGGCGGCGGCTGGCCGGGGAGCTGGACCAGGTGAGGAGCACGATGAAGCGGTTGGAGGCGAGGGAGTCGCAGCTCAACAGCAGCGGCTACAGCCGGTCGCAGATGTCGGTCATCGATGGGCCGAAGCGAGCGGGGGCGTCGGAGGCCGCCTCCGTCGCGCCTTCCCGCCGGCAGGCCAGCGTCTCGGCGATGGGGAGCAGCGGCGCCGGCGACGGGGTCGAGAAGAAGAAGCGCACGTCGAAGGCGAAGCCCAACAGCCGGAAATCGGAAGGGAAGGACAAGGTAGCTCCCCCGAGCAAAAAGCTCAAAGCTTGCGGCGGCGAGTCGGCTCCCATGGCCAAGGACAAGCTCCCCGAGCAGGTACTCAAGCAGTGCATGAACATTCTGATGGGTCTCATCAAGCACCGGCATGGTTGGATCTTTGACAAGCCGGTAGACGTGAAGGGACTCGGCC
The DNA here is from genome assembly GCA_033002965.1 of Piper betle. NCBI lineage: Eukaryota > Viridiplantae > Streptophyta > Magnoliopsida > Piperales > Piperaceae > Piper > Piper betle. The sequence continues at coordinate 38,125 of JAURVB010011106.1, forward strand.
TCCATGACTACCACAAGATAATCAAGGATCCCATGGATCTCGGCACGGTGAAGTCCCACCTCGAGAACAACTGGTACAAGTCCCCCAAGGAATTTGCAGAGGATGTGAGACTCACATTCCGCAATGCCATGACGTACAACCCCAAAGGCCAGGATGTTCATCTAATGGCGCAGCAGCTCTTGAAGACCTTCGAGGACAAATGGTCGGAGATTGAGCCCAGTTGCAACCGTGACGCCAGGTCTGAGATGGACGCCGAGGTGAGTCCGCCACGTCCACATCCAACGAAGAAGGCGAATCAGTTCAAGCCGCCGCCGCCGGAGACGAGAAAGACCTTGGACAGGTCGGAGCCCACGACAGTTGCGGCCGAAGGGAGGCAGCCGGAGGTGACATATACTGCTACAGGTAGAGTTGCTGCACCCAAGAAACCGAAAGCGAAGGACCCCTTCAAAAGGAACATGACTTACGACGAGAAGCAGCGGCTTAGTGCTAACTTGTTGAGCTTGCCTTCAGAAAAGCTGGATAATGTTGTTCAAATTATAAAGAAGAGGAATTCGGCTCTTAATCAGCAGGATGACGAGATTGAAGTTGATATAGATAGCTTTGATGCGGAGACTCTCTGGGAACTTGATAGGTTCGTGACTAATTATAAAAAGAGTTTGAGCAAGAATAAGAAGAAAGCCATGCAAGGGAAAGTTGATGTTTCACAGCAAAATAATGTTCAACAAGTGGTGAGTTTACCAGTTTGCTTGAGTTCATTAATTCATGATACTTGGATTTTTTATTGTGGAGCTGAAAACGTTTTTAACTGTTGTGTGCCAGATTCCTGTTGCTGTTCCTGCTGATCAAACAAAGGAGACTACTAAGACAGGTATATCATAACTCCTTGGTCCGAATTTACTCATATCCATACTGGTTACATTAGGTTTCTCAAAAAACGTTTGGGTGCCACAGATGAAAAAATTGTCTCTCCTCCACCTCCTGAAGAAGTGAAAAAACAGAGGGATAAAGAGAATAGATTAAGTACCTCAAGTAGCTCTAGCAGCGAGTCCGGATCCTCATCAAGTGGTAATTTTAAATGTTGAATGG
>JAURVB010011107.1:0-29268 GCA_033002965.1 Piper betle
ATTCATACCAGATGTTTTAGAATGATATTTATTAATCACAATAATGTGATCTATGATTTAGACAAAAATTGACATATTGCGAGAGTAATGCTTCACTAGAGGCAAGTTCATTTAAGTCATATGGCACACAGTTGGAGAAAATAATATTATGAACATTTCATGTACTTGCTTAATGTATTAAAAGAAAGGACAAGATAAGATATATGAACTGTATAAACCATAAAGAACTGTAAAGAAGTTAGGTGTTTCATTTAACTCTATTTTGGTGGGGTTAAATGAGTGGAAAGCTTTAAGGTGGTGTAATAATATGTAGGAAAGTAGAGCCTCAAGTTGTGACTCATGAACACCCAAAGAGCTCTATATAGACCTCAGCGACCCTTTCCATACTTTTCTACATTAATGGACTCTATCTAGTGCATTCCATTCAATTACATCAATATTTGATGGCAGCAGTTGTGAATATTCTAAACTCCGCCAATGCTTTTGCATTGTTGCTCCCAAGTCCAAATAAAAGAAGAGGGTTGGTGTCAGAAAGAGCATTCGACCATTAAAAGTTTTACAATTTGTAATAGCATGGATCCTATTTTAGGGTCCATGCTCCCAAGACTATTTGGATACTAGGTGGAAGAAGAAGAAGAAGAAGAAGAATAAGAAGAAGAAGAAGAAAAGAAAAGAAGAAGAAGAAGTTGTGAGTATTCTAAGGAAGTATTTAAGAGTTTATTAGACCTTGTTTTGATGACACAACATTACAAACTCTCTAAGTATTCCTCAAAACTCCATAAACACTTAATGAAATTTAAATCATCAAGACTTAGAACAGGAGAAAGAAGTCTAGAAGTTTCATGGGCACTATGATAGGAAATTTGCCAACCAAAAGTTAGGGAAATCAACACTAGGGCTCACAAGGAAAGATCGACAGCTACTTCCGCTGGGACTTTGGTAGCCGAAACTCAGGAGGATCAACACTAGGAATTACATGGAAAGTTTTATATCAATAAGGGAGAAAAGTTCTGATGAAATTTAAGGAGTTGAGTTAGTAGATGATCGGCAAAGACATCGGCAATCGAAGGATAACCGAACTTCTCACCAAAGGCAACTAAGCATGATATGGAGAGATCAATAGGGACTTTGGCAGGTCATTTGACAGTTGATTGTTCAAAAAGTTATAAAAAACTAACGGTTGGAAAAAAATAAACTTAATATGATTCAAGTTCTAACGGCTACTATTTTGGGCCTCTTAGATGCTCAAGCCATAAAATTATGTTTGGATACTCATTTTACGGGTAATACCATTGCTTTCATTGTATATTCCTAAGAGGGTTGTATGTGACAGAAGACTCAAGTATGTGAACTTCAATTATAAACTTTCAAGGCATTGAAAATGTTTGTGAGCAATTGATCATAGGGAAGGAAGGTGCTGAGGGCTCATTAGCTCAAGGTGTGAGCTTGGTGAAGGGAGGAACTAGCTTCCATGGTTGATTGCTCCTAAGGTGTTATGAATAGTTGCAAGATTCCTTTATACTTCGTGGTTACTTGTGGAGGAAGGCTTATCTTGGTCGACTGGAATGGGAGATGAGTTGTGGAAGTATGTGTGTGTGTCTCCGTTGGTAGGTATGTTTCTTGCTTCTTCTTATTGTTGTTTCCTGTCTATTTTGTAGATATACAGATAGATAAAATGACATGCAGATTCTAGAGTTAGATATGATGGTTATTACAAAATGGTAGCTGCTTAGATTGTTAGTTCATGGAATGACTTTTGGGTATGATGGAGTAACAACTGTGAGATCTTGGAGATACAACTACCAAGACCAATCTCATTACATGGTTTCTTTATTGTCTTTTCTTTATGGAGCACTTTGACAGGGAGGTACAACAATTGTTGGAGGATGAAGATTTTCAGGGTGATGATGAGAGATGTATTATGGATATAACTTTAGTGGCAAATGTGATGTATCCATTGGATTGTCAGAGTAGCTTTTAATGAGATTTAATCAGAGGTGTTAGGTTTTTCCCACATTGGTCGTAGATGATTTTGGTGAGTTGTATATAGGCTAATGGGAAAGCCTTATTCCTTAAGTTAACTTTTGGATTAAGAGAAGCTTATGACACCTATTGCAAGTCCTTTTGGGGGCCCAAAAGGTCCAACAAAGGGAGCAGGTCTTTCAATGGTACAATGAAGTTAATGAGAATGACCATTATTGTTGTTCATGCATTATGGTGATTATGGATTTTAGAGACCTATGCATTTGGCATCATTTGAAGGATAGGGTATGGCACTTGATAATGACATTTCACTACCATCTCGTTTCGGTTTCAAAATTTGCAATTGCAAGCGCGGTCACAAATGTGGTTACAAAAGTTTGCAACCGGAAAGGTGGTCGCAAATCTGGTCGTAAGTTGGGCAATCATTTGGTTTTAAGTCGGTCATAAATATTTGCAACTAGAAATTCAGTCTCACATCAGTTTCAAAGCTGTTTCCAGCCGGTCGTAAATCTGACATAAAAGGTAAAAAACAATAAAAATATTATTTTCATTTTATTTTACAATTTCGTGTTAAAAATTACAAAATAACTAACAAAATAATAATCATTAACAAAAAAATATGTAAAATACCACATACATAACCATATGGGACATCATACATTGTAATGAATAAAATTTATTTATCAAATACATTAATATGTCAAATATTGTAACTACATAAGTGAAATAGAATATCAATAAGATGGATCATTAGGATGATCAAGTCAGTTGGGTTGCGATGTATATGGCTCGTAAGGGCTATGACGTACATCGTTAACCATAAGAGATCTAACAAAGCATGATCTCATCTTTCTATAGCCTCCTGCGTCCACCAATCTCTAGTGTAAATGCTCGTTAGTGTAAGGTGTTTGTCTACGTGGACCAGAATCAAAGCCGACATCAATAGATGGAGTAGAAGTAGAGTCATGAGACTCTTCTGGGTGCCGCTGAGGAAGATGGAAAACTGTGGTGAGAGCACAACCCAATCCATAATATAACTTTTATTTGGCTCTCCCACTGCAAAGTGGTAGGCATTAGGGTCGATAGAGAGTGGCTAGGAAGAAGGATCGACACTGTAAGTGGACTAAATGCGCTCTAGTACCTAGCTTATAGGAGTATAATTTTTTTTCTTAAATTGTAGTCGAAAACCAATATTCAAGAGCAAATCACTAACATATAGATTTTATCACAAACAAATTTTATATCAAACATCATTTACATGTAAAGAAAATTAACAAAAGTGCAAACAAAGACTTTATAAAAAATTCAAACATAGGCTTAGTTGTCTATACAAGCATCTAGAATTTGTTTAAACACACACACACACACACCCTGACACACCACACACACTACTATTTTCTTCAGAGCAAACAAAACCACAAAATCTACAATTATTAATCTCTCTTTTCCTCGTTAATATTCGATCCTTAATTATTAGATAGATAATTTCATCAATCTTGATTTTTTTAATGTCTTAAAACTTGAAAAAAATTGAAATGTTCCATAACATTCAACAAGCAAAAGTAAACAATCAAACCATTAAACTAAAGTATGCAACAAAATAGACTTATGATTGTAACTAGGATTTACGGCAGAATTTACTCTGTAACTAGGATATTGAAATTTTTTTAAAAAAACTTAATTTACATATTCAAAGCCATAGCCCAAAATAATTCATTACCATATTTCATCACACATAAATATCTCATTCACATTCTATAACATTCACATTTTGTTGACAATGCATTTTTCTAGGTCTTCTTCAAGTAGAATTTTCTTAGTCTTTATATGAGCCCTTCTCATGCAAAATAAAACATTCATAGGAGCTCTTCCAACCTATGTTTCTCCTTCACTTCGTATTCTTGTACATGTAAAATGGTTTAGCGTACTTGAATCTAGTTAACTATCAACTTTAGGACTTAAGGGCTTGTATAATACCTGCACAAAGTACATTAAACATGCGTGCCCAAGAGTATTCAGTCTGCAAAACATTTTTCACACTTAGCGCATATTGCAAAGAACACATTCTTCATCAACTCAAATTTCTTTCTAGTTTCAAAAGCATATAACAATTCTCTAAAACATTAAACACAATCTGACTGATAGCCATTGCCTTAGACTTCTTGTCTGCATATGGATCCTTCCCTTTGTCCTTGAAATGTGTATGGTCAAACAGAACAGGCCAAGGCACGGGTCCTCCCATGCCTTTCTCCTGCATTGGTCAAGGGCTTAAGGAAACTAGAATTGATGATTAAATTATAACTAAAAAGATATAATATTGTACATACAAGTCATTTTTCATTTATTTCTGGGTTGGCTGATCCCCCAACAACACAGGTTAAATCACTGTCCTTCTTTGTCAGCCTATTTTTCTTATTCTTACTTGATAGTTCTTTAAATTCATTAGTAGCCCAGTGATCACAAATGAGCCTCTCCCAAATGGCCAGCTGAATCCAATTAGGTCAGCCTTCCTCTATATTGTCTAAAAGGTTACCAGTGTTCAAGAGCTCTAATGCTCTATCCCTTGCTCTTTTCATCATATCCTTGTATAATTTTGGTGTAGCCTCAAAGAATGCAGCTCTCACTCATGGTTCATCCTCCGAGCTCTATGTATACATTGCTTGAAGTCACATGCATAAAATTTTTACTAAGTAAATATTGTGAATTGCATCTTTATGTTATTTAATATCGACACCCAACACCATAAATCTTGGACATTTAGAGGAACATCACTCTACCTCGGGTAAGGTCCATTACATCTATCACTAATTGTAATATTGATTTGTTTTTGCATACTTAGATCAAAAAGTCTATAAGAACTCTTAGGGCCTTACAATATAGGCATTCCTGTACGTGTAATGTCTCCTTATATTACAACATGGACTCATTTGGATATACACGTATTTTTTCTATCCTTATTTCTAACTTCTTCATCAATTTTTTGAGTCATAATAGGGACCTAGAAACTTGTTTTCTCTTGGCAAAACACTTTCAATAATAGATACAAACTCATCAAATATTATTTGAGCAATATTATGACTTTGTTTTTTATATATTTAATAACCTTACAGTTGTGTACAAGGAATTGCATAATCACAATCCAAATTAGTTCTTGATTTTCTTATTTTAGAAGATCATAAAATGCTCTTGTAATAGGATTAGGTTATTCACTAGCAAATTCATGGTATAAGACGAATTGAGAGAAACCTCAAAATATTGATAGACAACATCATATACCACCCCTCTGAAACCTAAATTATTCCTATTATACTTCAACTTGAGCTTCCATACTCATAACCAAATATGTACATTAAACCACACCATGTGCCGCCCATATGTAATAAGCAAACATAAATCCATTATAATATAAATGTTGACCGACATAATCCCGTTCCAAATAAAACCGATTGGCACAAATATTGTATGGATAAGAAATTTGTAAATTGCTAACAATTTCGGTATGGGAGAATGCAAAATCAAGACAACTCAACCCTCTTCATACTTTGGATTGAAAATTCCTCCAGCTAACCACCTTTAATACATTCCATCATGAGCATTTGTATTCATTGGTAGTCTCTATTAATGTAAGTAAATAAACTTTATATACCATTTGAGACTGTAAGCAAGAAAATTACAAGTTAATTTAGGTGCCAATAATACCAATTACTTACAACATTGTGTGTATATTTAAGAGGCATATCTCACTTCAAAAATCTTATTTGGAGAATTATGAAATTAAAATAGTACAAGTTCGAATAGTAGATGATTGATCATCTACCTTGCGCTCTAATCATTCAAGGGCTCCTAATCATCAAATAACCCTAAAAGGTTATTTGTGTGTGTGTATTTAAGGGGCATATGTCACTTAGAAAATCTTCTTTGGAGAATTGTGAAATTTAAACAGTATGAGTTTAAATAATAGATGATTGATCATCTACTTTGGGCTATAATCATTCAAGGGCCATAATCAATCAAGGACCCTAATCATCACATACACAATACAAACAAATTATAATAAAGAAAATTATAAAAGAAAATATTTCAACTGATGTAAATCTTAAAAAATAAGCAATTTAATAATCATAATATACTTAATCAACCATAATAAACATTAATTACATGAATAATTAAGTAAAAATGACACATAAATATGATTAAAAGAATCACATCAATTACATAAATTTCAATTTTTTTATAAAAAATAAATTTAGTTTAAAATCAGTTGCAATATATAAAAATTACATTAAACATAAATATATAATATAATCAATTTAAACTTATTTAAATTTTAAAATTGTATACAATTATTATTTGAAAAATAATCCAATTGCATTAACAACAATTAAATAAAAAAACCAACATCAAACTATAATTAATACATCAAATACAGAAAAAGTTTTTCTAAAATGTTTTTGTTTGACCTAGCCGTTGGCGAGGAGAGTGAGCGGCGAGGAGAATGGATGAGGTGGCGAGGAGGATGGAGGATGGACGAGGCGGCTTCTAATGGTGGCAGTGGCAGCAAGGGAGAGTTTGACGGTGGCGCCATTGCACGCCGACAGTGGTGGATGAGGGTGGAGGAGGATGTGGAAGGAAGGGAGACCGCGGTGGTGGATGGCGGCAACGTCACCTCTGGATGGCGTGGGGCAGTGAGGGTTGGCAAATTTGTTGCTTCTGCCCCCCCCTCTTTTTTTTAATCAAGATTCAAAGGTTTATGACGGGACTTGCAACAGCCACCCGGTTGCAAACAATATAATATTTTATCTTTCAACTGTCTTGCGCCTGGAACTCCGGTCTCAAATAGTTTATTAATTATAAATTTTCATTAGGTTTGCAACTGCATGTGTAACCGGGTAATGCAGATTCAAATTTTAAGTTTGCGACCGCTTAGCAAACGCATATGCGGCCGCAAAATATAATTCGTTATTTGCAACAGTAGTTTGTGACTAGCCACTGCGGTTACAACTTGGCGTTCCTTAATACGGTCGCTAAGCGGTCATTTAAAAAAATGAAAGAAATTTGCGACTGCAGTTGTGGTTGCAAACCGGTTGCAATGCAGTAAGAAATCGGTTCCAAATTTGCAACTGGAATTGCCAGTCGCAAACTCCAGTTGCTAAAGACCTTTTTTCTACCAATGCATGTGGTAGATCGGGTATGGACTATATCGGGATTGGAATGGAAGCACTACAGGACGCAGTGGAGAAAGTTCTTTAGTAGTGGACATGGAAATAAGGTTAGCAAGGAAGGCAGAATTCAAAGGTTGCATAGCCCTGAGATTTTGAGCAGCATTGGATTACGTGGAGTGCGGGATTGATTGTACAATGGTAGAGTAGTTGGAGTGAGAAGAACAGGAGGAACAGGAGAGTATTTGTCACATTTAAGAGATTGCGCTACGAGCATTTTGATTTCATTTCGTGACACAATACTTAGTTATTTTCATATCAAGGTCTAAGTACATGGCCAAAAAGATGGAAATGAGCAAATGGTTCATAGATGCATGGATGGACATGGACAGAGAAATCATGGGCAATTGGATGTTGTTGTTGGGTTTACTCAGATTCATACACAAATCATGGGTAATAGTATTTGGTACCAATGTAATGTGGATTTGCGTAGAGATGCAGCGGTCTTAGATATTAATGGATGTATATTTTACACATGGGAGTCAGTCATGCATGGAGCTAGATGAAGTTTTGGCAGTTGGATCATTCCAGATTTTAGAAGTTCACAGAGTTGTGAGTATGCTGACACTTGAGCATTAACACGAGATTTGATTTGGTTGTGGCTTTGAATTGTGAGATGGCTTCAGATCATGAGTAACTTCTTTGATGGATTGCTCGGATTGCGGTGATTAGAACTTCTAGGTTGGCACATTGTTATTAGTCGGAGGGTTAGTTAAAGGTTCATGAGAAGCTATCTGTTGTGGAAGCTGCATGCTCGAGCATCGGAGAGCATTTCTTTTTCTTTCCCTCTTCTTCTTTCCTTTGGGTTATGGTAGGCTAGCATTGTTTTGCTTGGTTTGGGCTTTATTGCATGGTAGATGACCTTGTTTGTCATGCCCTAGGTTGGGGTTGCTCTTGAGTGAGAGGTATTCTTTCGCTTAGGGCTGCCCTTGAGCTTTGCTAGTACCTCTAGGATTCCCGTGTCTTGAGGATCGGTTAGTATACCTTTGAAGTACAAGGTTAGGTTGTTTTGCAGGTGGTTAGGAAGGAACTGATTTGAAAATAGATGTCTTGGTTGTAGAGTGACGTGCGTGAACAGGAGGACCTCAACTTGTTTAATCGTAATTAGTTCTTAAGATTTTTAGGTGTTTTTATTGTGTGTTAGTGTTTTATTAGTTTAGTTGATTTTAATTTTTATTTTAAAATTATTAATTTTAGCCATTATATTAGAGCATTTGTTTAATTTTTATTCCTTTTGAATTTTTGTCGGAAATTGGAGTGAAAAAGTTGAGAAGAAAGTGCGAGTAATGAAGAAAAATCAATTTATTTTGAGAAATCCTTTTAGTCATCAATTATGAACATGGCCCTTTTTTGGAAATCTGAAGAAGTGGAGATATGGTGGAATCTGAAATCCGTCAAACTGGGAAAACAAGCAAACTAAGGGGAGGACGTGAATTTCACTATATCGCGTGCCGGATTAATTTATTTCCTTTACTCTGCTTGGGCTCATAGATTGGGAAGAACGGAATTAGGGACTATTCTTTTTCTCTAGTTCTTTTCTTAGCAGCTGGCTGAGTCTTGACCTATTCTATTTTTAGACTCTATTCTTCGTCGGTGGATTTATCACAGGCTAATAATGACAAAGAGATCGACGGTTCAAAGAAGGAAGCCAGAAAAGAATTTTCTTATTTTCTTAATTTCTTTTGTGCTTTACTGCATTATTTAATTGATTGTTCAAATACTCTTGTGGTTTTATTTTCTTATTTTATGGAGTAGTTTAATTAATGCTAGAAACACGATGGATCTTGAACTAGATATTCGATCTTTATTATTAGATGAACTTTTAATTATTTTTCACCATGAAAATTATGTTTTTTTGTTTGCAATATTTTTTATTTATTTAATAAGTCATTGTAGTATAATGATGTTCGAAGAGAGAAGTTGTATTGCATGATTAATTAAATAATACATTGATTTAGTTCTATTTGTGAGTGGTTTATAGAATATAAACTTAAATTGAAGGTGATTAGTTTGAATAGGATTCGTTGGGCATTTGAGTGGTCTGTTAAACCTTAGTCTTTATAGGACAGTTTAATGTAACTACTTCATAAAATTAATGGAGAGTTTACTCTAAATATGAATGATTGAAATTAATTTATTTCCAAGGTAGTTAATTTTGCTTGAAATATGGAGAGTTAAATAATATGAAGTCTACCTTCCCATGAGAATAATAATTGTGGTTCATTTATGAAAATTATTTGCTGATTAAGTGGTTCAAGTGAAATTGATGTTTCTATTATAATATTCGTATATTGAGACAACCTTAACTTTAGATTAGACCTTAATTTCTTTTTATTTTATTTTATTGTATATTATAATTTAGTTAAATAAATGTATAAAAAATTTGGATTCTCTTGCTCTAAATAATTGAGTTTGAGAATTTTAATTGAGTGATAACTATTCATCATGTGATAGATATTCTATTCATTACTATATTACCTGATTAAGGCTGTTTGAATGAGTGATTACTATATTCATCATGTGATAGGAATCTAACTATTTGAATGAGTGATTCTGTTTAGCTCTTCTTGCATTAGGTTGCCTTCAGACTATTAATGATATCATTGATTGGGTCGATAAGTTTGAGCTCTCTCTCTATATATATATTCATGGTGATATTATATCCTGACCTTGAGATCTTAATGTGTGTGATTTGCCATTATCTCAGTCTCTTACCATGATATTTAGTATCTTATACTTTGATCTGGAGTTTTGTTGAGCATGTATTGACCACTATCTTCTTTCTAGACATGGATGACAAGTTTGGATGCTGTGCAGTCGTGCCTGTTTGGCAGATGGTAGATTGGTTCTGAGTCACCTTTGGAGTTTCCTTTCTTGGAGTGGTTATTTCGGTTGACAGAGACCTTGTGGTTAGTGTTGCAAGTTCAGCCTATTATAGAACATTGGCATTTCCTACTGTCCAGCTTGTTTTCATTCCAGAAGTCGCGTGAGAGGTCCATTTCGTGTTTTGAGATATTGAGTGGTTGGTTTACATGGTGATGAGTGTGAAATGTGTATAATGTTACTAATTTTGATTGTGAGTGGAGGTTTTACCTCATTTTATTGACCTTGTGATGAATGATTTTGATCACTCTTATACGGCTATATTTTGTTGGTTAGTATAGATAGAGGTGGGTGGAATGAGATATTTTTCTTGACGGAGTTAGATAGGATAGTGGATGTGTATAGAGTGAGCCTTACTTGTGTTAGCTATCATGAATGGTTTTTGGTTCTATGATGATGATATTTTGGGGAGTGTTAGTGATATCTTAACCCTTAGGAGAGGATTATTAAAGGCTTTCCTTTGAAAGATCCTTTAGTTAGTTTTCTTACCATGATTCTAGTGGGAGAGTTAGTTCTTTGGGTAGTTTGTCTTATTCAGGACAACAGAGGGTCTCTTGAGCTTCTACTGTGATGTATGGTGCTGCGTTGAGGTTGGTTTTCCTCTGAGAGATAGATTGCGATGATCATGATTTAGGATGTTGGTTTCGGTTGGAGGTGGTAGGAGGACCCTCCCGTGCTAGTGGTTTCTCATTTCTCTCTTCTCACTTGAGTTGCTTTTATTACCTCATCACTGGTTAGCTGTGAATTTTATTTGTGGACTTCCATTTGGAGGTTTGGGAAGAGGTTCATCCTATATTCCTTGAGAGACTAGTTTGGAGCGGTTGCAGCATGGAATATTATTGTGTGGTTGTGTCCGATTATGTGAAATTTCGAGAACAAAATTTTATAACGGGGAAGCTATAAAACCTGAGCTTTTGGCTTGCGGTTTCATTTGAGTTGATTCGGTTTTGCGTTGTTGCACCTTCGTGATAAGGCTTTTGGGCTGGTTCGAGTGCTTTGGGCATGATGTGGTGTTGAGGAGTTGGCTTGGGAGAGTGAGGATGGAATGAGGAGGTGTACTCGTGTTTGTGACTTGGTTTTGTTGGTTTATAGTTGTTTTTCTTGAGATACGTACTGGGGACGAAATTTTATTGAGAAGGAGCAGTTGGTTCGGTTAAGTTTGGTTTGGTTGGTTTGGTTGGTTTGGTTTGGTTTGGTTTGGTATGGTTCTGGGGGTGGTGGGTTTGGTGGACCTTGCCTTGTATGTAGTTTCTGCGCCGACGGTGTACGGGGTATGTGCGTTAGAGGGGTGTTTTCATCTTTTTTGCTTAGTTGTAGGTGATGCAATATGGATCCAAAAATTGTGAGTCGGTCTTCTGTGTCGTGGGGTTTTGTTTGGTTTCGTGTTGAGGTTGCCTCCCAATTCGTGTCCAAGTTGATTTGCAAATGCGATTTTGGGTTTGCGCATTCCGGGTGAATTCGGACCAGTCATGAGTTTTGTTGACAATGTTGGGAGCTTTCTGATTATGGTACAAATGTATTCTTTCATTTTTGACACGTGGTAGCTACGTCAGTACAGGTAAGAGCGTTTCCGCGGGTCGATCCAGCCAGCTGTCATGCCATCTCGAAGCTAGAAAAGTTGGAGTTGCACCCTTTCGTTTGGCCTTGCAAAATCTTAATTTTGGACGGCCATAAATCTCTGTAGAAGTGTCGGATTGAGATACGGTTTGAACTATCGGAAACCTTGTTCTAGCTATTCAATGAGCCACCATTGTTCATCCACCACTGGAGCTCGCCGGAGTCCTCGTCGGAACACAGGTCGATTTCTGTCACACTTGAAAACGCCTAATTTTGGGCAGCTGGAATGCTGCTGTCAAATCACTTTCGGTCGTGCCTAAGTTGTGGTCGATTTTTTTCTGCAAGATCTAACGCCTGGACGTGACTGCTTGCCAAAACTCGGCAACTTCGAGAAGTGGTTGCCGGAACTTGGTTTTCCCTCGCCAGAGCCGAACATTCCTACCCTAGACCGCTGCTGTCCAGTGACCTCCGGCCTTCCCGTCACCACATTTATGCTCCAGCGTGTTCTTTTGATCGATCTGGGTAGTTTCCGTTAGCTGCCGCAGTGAAGCCAAAAAGTTCTGGTGATAATTTTGTGCGCCGCCGGGTTTGTGACCATTTTCCGGCCCGACACCGCTGTCTCTCCGTTGAACGCTGCCACCGACGTGTTTCCGGATGTCGGGGCTGTCGACTCCGACCGGCCGTCAGCCTTCCTTTGTCGCCGAAGAGCCTCCCAGTTAGCTGTGATAGCAGGGGTATTTTGCGGAAAATGCATTCGATCTGGAGTTCTTCTTCTCTTTATCCCTGATTGGTTGACAGTTTCTGAAGATCCCTGTTTGAGATTTATCTTTTAGGTCCGTTCTTAGGTGATTTTTAGTTCTTTAGATTCCTCGTAGTGCGTAGAATCATTTCATACCATTCTCATGTTTTTCATATTTTTTGCTTTATTATCAATTATTGAAATAATATATAATTATTATTGTACTGTGATTAATTTTATTTGCTGATTTAAAACTTTTAAAGTATTTTTATTAAAATTTTATGTCAAATTACACCAAACTTCCACAAAATGAAGTTTATCAATACGGAGAACTACCATTTTGCTCGAAGCTCGGAATATCCCATGGATTGGTAATGTTTTTGGTTGCATGATCAGCTACCGATTGTAACACGTGGAATCACAAGATGTAATTGATTGGCAGACAGATCGGTTTCCAAATGTCACTATATTGATGACATAACAATAAGCGTAAGATTACTTAAGCATTATCTTCTAGGGCTCAACCGAAAACTTATGAAGATGATAAATTTACTATATTGATGAGTTTGAGCTTGATGAGGAAAAACTACAACCCTGTGAAGAGGATACACAAGCCCAAGAGGAAGCAACGCATCCCCCACCACGACTAACTCGCGAACTAACCACGTGAGAGGCTATTGATGCACTTATAGACGAAGTGAATCTTATGGAGCTAGGCGGAGAAGGAACAAAGTAGTGGTCATTTGAGACCTTGGAAGCACTCTATGGTTTTCCTTTCCATGATTACTTCTTCTACTATCCACAACCGTCTCAGTTCATGACATGAGACCCGCCTCTTGTTGACATGGTGAGACCTAGACACACTTATGTAACAATTTCCCTTGTATTAGAATGACCTTTTTCAGATGACAAAACCTATACATTAATGAGGACGACTTTACGATGTTCCACTAGTAGAAAGAAGGCTATTAGTGACCAAAAATCAGGTCGCTAAAGATTTTTGCTTCCGAAAGAAGCAGTCGTAGAATACTGAGTCGCTAATGACTTTTATGACCAGAAAAACATACAGTCGCCATACATGAAATCGTAAGCAGCCAACGCTTTACATTTCAAATTTTGTAACCAGTAATACAGTTGAAAATCCAGTTGCAAATGTGGTTGCAAGATGGATTCCTGATCGCAAAGGCGGGGTTGTAAATGAGAAAAATGGAAAAAAATTATTTTATTTTATAACTCCCTGTTAACATAATAAATTAACTAATAACACAAGCATTTCAATTAGGAAAGAATAAATTGAACCTAAATTGAATAAAAATTATTTATCAAATACATCAATATGTTAAATATAATCAATACATGTCAAATACTACATCAACGAGATGAATCCCAAGGATGATTTGGTTGGTCAAGTTTCCATGGAGATGACTCATCAGGGCCACGACAAGCATCTTTAACCATGAGAAATATGTGATAAAGCATGATCTCATCTCGTTTGTCATCCTCCCATGTCCACCAATATCTTGTGCACTGCTTCTTGTCATCAAGCAACTCCACAAGTGAACCATGTCCTCAACCTCCTCCCTCAACCATCACTCTCTCTCCTCAGCCTCCTACCGCAATCTCACATCTTTGTTTGTATGTCCTGTTCGTGAGAATATAGCTCCTCAATCTGATGGAGCAAATGCTCGTCAGTGTGAAGGTGACTGACTGCGCTAAAACCAAAGCTGACATCATCAGATGGCGTAGAAGCAGAGTCATGAGAATTTCCTAGCTTATCGACGAAGATGGCGACCTACACTAAGAGCGGAACCCAATCCATAATATCAACCTTTGTTTAGTTCCATTGCAAATTGATAGGCCTTAAAGTCGACGGATAGTAGCTGGGAAGAATGGCGGTATCATAAGTAGACCCAATGTGCTCCCGATACCTAAGTATAGAAAAAACCTTCATAGTTTGTTAGTTTAAAACCAATATTCAAGAGTGAATATATTATAACATCCAAAATTTGTCCATATATATATATATATATATATATATATATTTGACAAGCATAGTAAATTTTCAATTAAAACTTTTCGAATGTTGTAAAATTTTTAGAAAATTGATTCATACTCCATAACAATCAAGAAGCAAAAATAAACGATCGAACTATTAAACTAAACTATGCAACAAAATAGACTTATAATCTAGGGGACAATTTGACGTAACCTCCCCTTATAAGTAGGATATTGAAAAAAATTTACACAACCCGTAGAAATCAACATATGCAATAAAATAACCAAAAACATTTTTTAAAAACATTTTGTCACACAGAATTATCACATTCACACACTCGCTCAATTTGGTAGGCTTCAAACACTTTATACTTGTTTTATTGTCCATCTTAAGTGACCATCAAGCATGATTGGTTCATTAGCGTTAGCATTATTTGATCTTCGTCAGCATAACATTCGGTAACAAAACTGCAGCATCATTTAATTAGTTTGGTAGGTTTCAAACAGTTTTCTTGCTTAGGTAACTATATACATAGGCAAAAAACTTTGAGAAGCAACACCATACATAAAACAAAAAATTATGAAAAAGTTAAGAAGCCACAAAGTCCGCTCCTTTCCATAAGATCTTGCCATCAAATCCCCCGACTAATTATATTTGGTGGATAAAAATGTAATTTTGCTCTCAGGTGGTCAGCAAGCTAGTTCTTAAAGCTCACGTTGACATATACATATCCAGAAGAAAAAAGCAGTTGCACGGTAAAAAAATCAAATACAATCTATGACAATGTCAAAACATCTTCCACTGATTTTATGTCTTGATATAATATGGCCATCAATCATGTCGAAAACAACAATTAACATTCTTTGACCCATCAACGAAATGATTAAAAAAATTTAAGCAAAGAATAACACAAGTACCAATTAACTTGGAAGAATCTCCCTATAACTAGGACATTGATAAAATTTTACACAACCTATATAAATTGGCATATGCATTAAACTAACCGAGAGCATTTTATTTAACATATTTATCAAATTTCACTGACAACATATTTTTTAGTGCGGGCCCCGTCAATTCCTCTGAGTTTCAGTCTTGCCATCGTACTCCCAGGCGTAGTGTTTCAAATGTTATCTGGGCCCCTGATCTGCGTAGACCAAGGGTGAACACTCATCATTTATGGTATGGACCATGGTTGCAGTCGAATCGGAATCGGAATCAGAATGGTTTTCCAAGGAGTCGGAATCGGTCTGAATCGGCCAGGAATCGGTTCAGTTGAATCGGCCTGAATCGGTCTAAATCGGTCAAATCATACAAAAAATTTGCCAACTCATAACAGAAATATCTGAAATACATAATTATATAATTTCTCAACATAAATACACAAATTCAAGTATTTATACAATAATCATAAAGGTATGTAATTATGACAATACAACGGTAGAGTCATACCTGAAAGAACAAATAAGAACATACCTGAAAGAACATACTCTTTATGTAATTCAAATAAGAGCAAACCTAAAGAACATACTCTTTATGTAATAAACACAATTTAATATAATTACATACTTAAAAGAGCATCACAATTTATCATCAGAATACCACAATGTCATAAGTATATACACAATGTTCATATATCATCATTTGTGTTCTATTAAATAATAACAACAAGACATTAATACAAGTCCCAAAAAATGAATGTTCAACACAATTTTACGTAGTGCTTAATACTAAATCATCTAATTCATCATCTGAATCATCTTCGGAGTCCGAATCATTATCACCAATCGGAATAGTAGAACTATCATCTGCATTAATACGAAACCCCTGCGTAAAAGGAGGCATAGAACTCCCACTCATATGAAGTCCCTCAGGTTCAGGAGGCAAAGACAAATTATGTTGGGAGTCAATATATACATCAATATCAACATTTTGTCCACTAGGAAGAGGAGGCAAAGAAAAACCATCAGACGTAGTAGAACACGATCCAATTGCAGTTTTCAATGTGTTGCCACTTTCATTTGCTACAAAGGCCTCTTCATCTGCACCATCATTGTTGCCAACATTGGTACCAAAGAAATCATCTTGCATAAAAAGTCATACCCTACTCATTTCAATTCAAAAAAAATTCATACACAAAATCATGAATGTGATGTAAGCTTTATTTAAACATACCGATGGGGATGGGTTGTCCCGTTCTCCAACCCACTCATCTAACGAGTCTTCTAAACTCAAATGTTCACTAATTGCATCATATTTATGCCTCCACCTCAACTCGTTTTCTTTGACCCGCATGTTGTAATGAACATATACAAGATCATTTACTCTCTTCCTTGCAAGTCGATTTCTTTTTTTGGTATGTACTTGGTCAAAAGTGCTCCAATTACGTTCACAACCCGATGATGAAGAAGTTTGACTAAGTATTCTAATAGCTATTTTTTATACACTCATCTAGCACATATTCGCACATCAATTAAATACTGCAAAAACCGTCAATTATAGTTCCTAAAAACCCTAGCATATTAACAGCAACACACCAAAAAATTCATCATCAATCGAACCACTACCAAGCAAATTTTCAAGACTTCCAAGCTATATTCGCACATCACAATTTGCACATAGCACATATTCGCACATCACAATTTGCAGCACACACAATTAACTTAACGAAATCCCAAATCAGCAATAAAAAAATCCCAAATCCGCACAAAATTTCAATTTGGACATCACAATTTGCACATCAAAATAATCAATTAGCACATCATAGATAACAATTCGCACATCACAAAATTCAATTTCAATAAAAAAATCCAAATTTACCCAAATTTTGGTGCGGCTGCGGATTCCACCCGAAGCTCCTCGCCTTTGGGCTCCACAGCACACTCCACAGTGCTGTCGGCCGGCCACCTGTTGGAGGCGGAGTTGCGAGGGCGGTGGCATGGTCAGAAGGTCGGGCGGAGCTGAGGTCGGCGGGCGGAAGAGAGGTGGAGGGCGGCAGCGCGAGCGCGACGGCAGAAGCGTGGGGGAGACGGGTATGATTTTTATGTTTTTAAATCAAAATTACCATTTTACCCATGCTTAAATAATTTAATAAAATCATACCTAGGGTATTTTAGTAATTTACCAAAAATCGATTCCGATTTAAATCGGCCGATTCCGATTCCGAGTTAAATCGGTAGGAATTGGGCGAAATCGTCCGATTCCGAGCCCGACTCGGGGCCAACCGATTCGGCCCCGAAATCGGCCGATTCTATTCGGAATCGGCCGATTTGTGCAACCAGGGTATGAACTACCAGGGTATCTAATCCTTTGCAAAATAAAATATGCATTAAAGCTCTTTTAACTCATCTTTCTTCTTTGTTTTGTGTACCGATAAATGTAACATGAGCTATTCTATGCAAAAAATACAACACATACCATGAAAGCAAGACAAAGGACACGAAAGTTAGCCACAACCTCAGACTTTTTATCTGCATATGGACCCTTTCCTTTATCCTTCCGTGTGTGTGGTCTAACAAAATGTGCCAAGGCATGGGGCCTCCCGTGCCTTTGTCCTACATAAGTAAGAAATATAAGTAAAGTATAATTGATAATTAAATTATAGCTAAAGAAATAAACTTTTGTATATACTAGACTTTTTTCATCAATTTCTATGTTGACTGATCCCCCAACACGATGAGTTAAATTACTGTCCTTTGCTAGCCTATTCTTCTTGTTCTTCTCAAATAGTTTTTTGAATTCATTGATAGCACAACGATCACAAATGAGCCTCTCCCAAATGGTCAGCTGAATCTAATTAGGTTGGCCTTCCTCTTTACAGTCTACAAGGTCACCCTTGTTCAAGAGCTCCAATGCTTTGTTCCTCAATCGTTTCATCATGCCCTTGTAGGAGAAGTGTGAAATTGAAACATCCCCCTTTTCACTTAGAAAAACTTGTTCGGAGAAGAATAAAATTAAATATTTAAGAGGCATGCTTGACTTAGAATTCAATAGACTTAAGATATGTTAATAAATAGACATAGAATTCATCAAGACTTGAGATATGTCATTATATTTAAGAGGCACAATCGATTTAATTCAGTTCAATAGACTTAAGATCATGTCTTTAGATCATCACACCTAGCTTAGCTCCACTGTAATTGAATCAAATATAAATTAATTTTCAGGAATAAGAAGGACCCAAATCACAGCTATAGCAGACAAACTAAAACACAACATGACACACGCACCATGTAGAGAAATGCACTGATTCACGCTTAAATTAACAAAGGAACAGTCTACTATTTGATTCATGCCAAAACCTTAAGCTCATAAAAATATGTCTTCAGACAAGTATAAAATTGTATAGAAGCCAAAAGTGCAACTAAATATGAACATAACGTCAATAAATTCACTTCACATCGATAATAAACAAACAAAACTCAGTAGCAGACATTTCTTGCGATACAATTCAAATCTTAGCCCGTTTCTTTAGTTTCAAGTACAATCAACTACATAACCACAACGTTTCATCCAATTTCAAACAGATAATTAGCACAACCAAGCAAGTACAATGATAAGTTTACAAACATACTAAAATTTTGATAAAACATGGATCTTTTGTATCAACATACCGTACGGCGACAGCACAGCAATGCAGGACGACGTACGGCCATGGTGGTGGCACTTGACATGGCCACAGCGGCGGCACTTGACAATGCATGGCACGGAGCTGACTGCAAGCATGGCAGTGCAAGGAACGACGTGGCACAATGGGGACAAGGTGGTGGGCGGCAGTGCTAAGTTAACGAAGGATTTGGGGGCTAAACATGAACATTTTTTGTCCGACCGAATGATCGACCGAATGTCTAATATTTTATATCAATAATATAATGATTTTACCCTTTATAAACCTTAAACTTGAATGAAAAAGAAATCGCAAAGATGCTTACAACAAATATTACATTTAACATTATGTCAAATATTTTTCTATTATTAGAAGGGAATCATAAATTGTAAATTATCCAAATTTCAGAAAATCAAAGAGAGCAGAGCATAATTGTGAATGGTTTGCGGCTGGTCATACAATTGATGGGCTGAACCAAACTTAGAGGAGGCGAAAGTTCTCTACCTCCTGTGAACAGTACTCGCTAGGGTAAGGATGTGATTTCGGACTGTCCACGAACATTGATCGGGCCCAACGGACAATTCGGACAATGACTCGGCCGAACAAATTTTGTTCGATGAATTTCAGACAGACGGGACAATAGTTTATCCGCATCCGTTTGACCGATGCACCCCTAACTAAGCCCATCAATTTGTACTAATTAGCTGGGCTGTTATAAGCGTTATGAGAGCCAATTTGAAATTGTGTTGGATGGATGGTGACAAGTCTAGTCAAATTTAGTTAGATTCAAAAGCAATAAACAACAATTTTGAGGGCAAAATTTCATTATGGTAGGCGGAATGTAATGTCTCAAAAGTTAATCTTATATTTAATATTTATTGAGGTAAGATCTAATATATTATAGGGTTAAGTTTAAGATCTTGAACTTAATTAATTACTTTTAAATAAAATAACTAAGTTTGTCAATTTGCACTAATTGGGATGGCTGTTATAAATTACATATTTTATCAACTACAATTATAATTATACTAACTCAAAACTTAACAATTGAAATGCATGACTATTAGAAATGAGCATGAGAATGAATGTAACCCAAGCACTAATCCGAAACAACAAATCAGTTCATACTTAGAATAAATATTAAACTTTTATAGGTATTATCCACAATTCATTTTATTCTATGACTATTAAGAATTCTAAACATATCTCATCAATATATATTACCGATTTACCAATTTAACACTTATTATAATTAGTAATTAGATCTTTATAGATTAATGACTCATAACTACAAAATATTGAAGGGTTCAATTTTAACTAATTCTAACGTGTTGTAAATATCATAAAGATTACAATTTTAATGTTTATTTCATAAAAGGACTGGAAACATAAGTCATATAGCATCTTGTTTAACAATGAAAACGTGATACTCTCGTGTATGTAAACTGTTAAACCTTGCTCTATTTATCATATAGTAATAATCTACTTAATCATCAATCATCATATATGATGCATGACAAGTTTATTTTAGAGTTAAGAAATAAAAGGCTAAGTAGTGTACCGCGAACGAGACACCGACCGAGTAGTTTCTGACCCTAGACCCTGACCGAAGGAGGTGTTGGGATTTTAACAACCAAAATCCCCGTGTGTGTTTTGACAAGGCAAACCAATACAGGATAAAAGATATATGACACACAAATTTAAAGTGGAAACTTTCAAATTGAAATAAAACTACAACCAAAAAATATGAGATGAGTAAAATTACTCCCAATTACAAATCATAGACAAAAGGTAGAGAAGGATAAGAAATAAACTATAGTTGGTCTTGTCGAAGAACCCAAACTCATGTCTTCTCCTCACAACGAACAATTTCTCTTTCTTCTCTCACATGCACCACCAATGGTGACCCTGTCTAGATCTGTAACCGCAACCTCTAACTAGAACACACTCCAATAAGGAACACCAACCTCTAACTGGAACACACTCCAATTAGGAATACCAACCTCTAACTGGAACACACTCCAATTAGGACCGATACACACATCGGATACACACATCGGACAAAGTAAGTACATCATGAGGAGAGGCTACCATGAGGAGAGGCTCTCCCTCCTCTAAGTAAAGAGAGAGAGAGAGAGCCTCACTGTAAAACCCTCACATTGAAGCACACAATGATACACTCAGTTCTATTGTACTCTCTCCTATTCTATTCTCTCACAATACAACTACATATATAGGAAAAGAAAACCAGCCTCGTAAATACCAAGAGCCAAAATACTAAATACTCATCGTCTTCAGCAATTCTTCTCGAATTCCTCATACCTCTTGGAATAACTCCATGTCTTTAAGATTCCCCATATAGTTGCACGTCTTCTCACATCCATCGTATGATGAGGACCCCAACAGGAGGGAGGAGGGAAAACATGGGTGAAGAGAAAGAAGAGGAGGGGGAAGGGGAAGGGAGAGGTGTGGTCATGCGCCCGCCACCCTCCACTCCTTTTATTGCAGACCAAGAGGCAAGAGCCCCACCTAATTCCCATCCTTTAATACCTAAGGCTAATTCCAAAGCCATTAAACCACACCTAATATCCATCCTCATTAACTTTCAAGGTTAATTCCAAAGTCACAAACCCCCAACCATTCTACTATTTTTAAATTAATTTTGTTTTTTCTAATCTTTCACCTTCCTTAGCCCAAACAAACAAGGTCCACACCACTATGGTTAAGTCACGAGAAAGGTTGGACCCTCGAGCAAATACAGAAAATATTATTGTGTTACGTAGTTATTACTTGGAATCCGATATCGAATAAAATAAAATATAGAAATTATATGATAATAGAGGAAAAAATGATTTTCTTAAAATAACATAATCCTATCATAATTTTAAGATTTTACGTAACACATAATAGTGGATACAAGTCCCACAGTATATAGATATACACCTTCAAATGTGATATCATAATATAAAAGTTTAAAATTAAATAAAAATATTAACAATTTTAATGGAAAAATGTGTAATAAAAAATAATTTACATGTATAAAGATTTATTTTCATGTAGGTTACAAATAATCTTAAATTTCATTTACTGTTTTTTCTTTACACTAATGAACTATTTAAGATTAACTAAACCTTTAAGATCTGACTAAATGTTTTTTTGTTTTAACTTTAAATTACATAATTGAGTTTTTAAACAAACAATATATCTCAAAGTAAAGAACTTAACACAAATAAGTTTTATATAACCACTCCAAAAATCCTTAAAATTTTAAGCATAGAAGTATTTTTCTAATATTTTAAATTTAAATAACATTGTAAAGATAATTGATGATGAAAAACATAAATAATGTTCCAAATATTTAGTTATAAGATATTCAACTAATTTATTTACATCAACATCGGCATTATAAAAATAATAATATAAGTAAAATTTTATAAATTAAGATATAATTAATCTTTATTGAAGATTAATCATATTTAATCAGGATATAAAAAGTAATACAAAATTACTTACTGCGTGTTGCACAGCAAAAATAGGCCTTTGGTCCAGCTAAATCAAAAGTAAAAAATTACCAAATTCTAGAGGTTAAACTAGACAATCAAAGTAATGTCTCACACATGCATTTTGTATTGACCAGAAATACACACAAACACACATAAATATGATATATATATATATATATATATATATATATATATATATAAAATCCCCCTCCCCACCTCGCCACCGGACTCACACCGCTGCCCCCTCCCCTCCTCACCACCGGACGCACACCACTCCCCCCCGCCCCTCCCCCCAACCCCCGAGCCCCAACCGGCGCTCCCCTCTACTGACCGCCCCCTACCACACCACCCCTGCCCTCCTGTGCCAATCTCGATGCGTCAAGGGTGGGCTTTTTTTAATGTTATTCAAATTTTGTTGCATTTATTTTTTATGTGTAAATGGACCTAAGTGAGAGTATTTATAATCATCTGATTAAGCTAAACAGTTAATCTACTAAACAATGAAAAATGGAAAAAAATGAGGAAATAATGGTTGCCCTGACTTCTTGTACTTATGTTTCTATCGGTGTAGAAAAATAAGTTTTCAGGTAAAAAATATTTGTGAGTGGAGTCGAGGAGGCTAGAATTGCATCTGTTAGCAAAGAACAAATCCAGTTGCATACGAGCTTCAGGCAATAGTTAAACCTTTGAAAGTACTTTGACTTAATGAAAGAATGTTTATTACGACTATTTTAGTTGATTTGATTCTTAGTTTTTATAAATTTTGTATTCTTAATTGATAGTAGATGCACATGTACCTGTAAACTTTTAGAAAGTGAAGGTATTCCATGTAGACATTTGCTGTATGTATTGAGATTGAATGAGGGTGATATTTTCCCTCAACTCCATGTTGTGAAGAGATGGACAATTGAAATAGCAAAGGAAGTTGTTTTGTATGGTGATGGAGTGGAACTTCGTGGTGATTGCATTAAAACTTTATTATCTAATTGGGGAGAATTACACTATATATTCAATTGATGGGCCAAAAAGGCATATTCATCATCTGAGAAATTTGAACTCGCCAAGCAAAAACTTTTGGAGATAGAAAAATTGGTAGAAGATGTGGTAGATGATCCACATCATGGAATACAAGTACATCCACCAACACAATCAAAGACAAAAGGAAGTGGTAAAAGGTGGAAAACTAGTAAAGAACTTGCAATGGACCATATGATCAAAGATAGGCTATGCCATGGTTACAACAAATGGGGAGTCGGGCATGATAAGCGCACTTGCCCTGCAATTGTAGCACATTGGTAATGTTGCCTAACACAAACCTTGTTTTGATCTTTGTTATATATAATTTATGTGATTATTTTCCATGTTTTATTTTTAAATACATAGGCAAAAAATATTCCATCTGAAAGTGGAGTCATGGAGTCTATTCAAGGGTGTCGGTGCAATGATGGCGAATCTGGAAGGGTTGTATAATCTTAGTGATTTGTAACTTGTGTCCATGATTTGTTATTGGCTTTAGTCAAACTTGACAAATTTGTAACTTGTTAGTTATTCGCGGGCATGATCTTTCATGTTTTGAACTTGTATTTATCGTGTGGAAGAAAATTAAATGAGATGGCTCTCATGTGTTTTGGCTTTGATGTGTTTCCGAATTCGTCAATATAATTTAAATGCTATCAGAATATATAAGAGAATGCCATTTTTTTAAATATATAGTTGATCAAAAAATTAATTTTAAAACTGTTTACCGAGTTAGGACACATTATTTATTAATTTTGGGTGGGTTCTTAAGTTTAAAGCATGTTATTCGAGTTATAGCTCGATTATTTTATTTTATTACATTTTATAGTATTTTTTTGTAATTATCAAGATGTATTTGTAATATTGACTCGAGTCAGGACCGAGTCAAGTTTTATTGACTCGAGTCGGGACCGAGTCAAGTTTTTACTAACTCGAGTTGGGACCGAGTCAAGTTTTTACGGACACCAGTCAGAACTGAGTCAAGTTTT
Source organism: Piper betle (assembly GCA_033002965.1). Classification (NCBI taxonomy): domain Eukaryota; kingdom Viridiplantae; phylum Streptophyta; class Magnoliopsida; order Piperales; family Piperaceae; genus Piper; species Piper betle. Next base: position 24,490 of record JAURVB010011107.1, read on the forward strand.
TACTGACTCGTGTCGGGACCGAGTTAAGTTATTATTGACCACCCGTTCACGCCCCCCGCACACCCCCCCCTCCCGAGTTAGGACACATTATTTATTAATTTTGGGTGGGTTCTTAAGTTTATAGCATGTTATTCGAGTTATAGCTCGATTATTTTATTTTATTACATTTTATTGTATTTTTTTTGTAATTATCAAGATGTATTTGTAATATTGACTCGAGTCAGGACCGAGTCAAGTTTTATTGACTCGAGTCGGGACCGAGTCAAGTTTTTACTAACTCGAGTTGGGACCGAGTCAAGTTTTTACATACACCAGTCAGAACTGAGTCAAGTTTTTACTGACTCGTGTCGGGACCGAGTTAAGTTATTATTGACCACCGTGCCCCCCCCCCCCCAAAATTAAAAACCTTTTGATATATTATTTATCTCTCCTTTGTTAATTGTTAGTTAAAACTAAATACTTTTCTTTTGAAAATTTATAAAATACGATTTATTATTCAGCAGTGCATCCTCCCTCTTACGAACTTTATTGTTTGACTATTTTATTTAAAATAAACGTAATATGTTTGATTGTATTTTACATTTTTAAGGCACTTATTATGAAAATAAAAAAATCTCCTATAATGAGGCTTGTCACGAGTGAAAATAAATAACAAGCTCTGTAAGGCACTCAAAATGTTTTTTACATCTAATACCTACTCGTTAATTAAGATTCGGCATACTAGTGGTATTATAAAGTTTTAACTTTGGCTAACTATTTTAGTAGAGATTAACTTAGGTCTATCAATTTACACTTTAGTTTGGATATTGGGTGGGTTTATAGAACGAAGAAATAAAATTAAGAATGGAATTTTCTAAAGGTTAATGGATTGTGCTATCTCTGAAAAATTAGTCTGGCATTCATTATCATCCAATATGAGCTAGGATAAGATCCAACATATTAGTGGAATGCACTTATAGATCTTCGACTTATGCTAACTCTGTTGTATGGTGGACTTAGGACCATCAATTTAAACTTGGGTTGGGTTGTTATAGAATATTAATATGTCCAAAAAAAGTCTTGTAACACACTAATTTAGGCCCGAGCATGGACCAAACTGTGATGTTATAATTCAAAAAATTAGTGGTGGACTATCTATCAGACTTACTTTATGGAAGTAGATCTCAACTATCAAAGAGGCTTAAGATGGTAATCTTATAGGACTTAGATATAATGTATGTTGATTATACTACCTTATGAAAGTTTTATACTTAATCTCTTAATATAAGCACTCCTAGTTACGGGAGAGGCAACACCTTCCTGGCAAGTAAGAGGATGACTTTTCAAACTAAGGGTGATCACTCTGAGTTACATAAAGGCAAAATTCCTAAAGTAGTTAAGAGGTTTAATTTTTCATGGATATAAATATATGATCTAGTTTTTATTCTTATCTTCAACCGTTGAGTTAGGTCTTCACATAAACTCTTTAAGCGATGTGAACTGTATGTTCCTCTAGTCCACATTATACTTTCATGTAGACATAGATATCTTTAATGTACCGGTGTTCTCCAATATCAATTTTGGGACTTTGAGGCTTACTCACCATGCAGATGATCGTTAAGACCAAAGTTAACACCCTACATAACAATAATAATAATAATAACAAAATAACAAGGCACATATAGTTCACTCATATGTTGCACACTTCTAAGATCACAGACTAAGGTTTGGGGTTTTCACCCACAATAATACAGCCCATAATCCTGTAGTTCTCAAAAGGCATAAGGTCAAATCCCCATAATACATAACCCACGGCCCCACATGAATACAAAACACTATAACGTAGCACTCTCCCCTGCCATGAGCCTTTTGATCTAGCCACATGAATACAAAACACTATAACATGCTTGATTACCAATCAGAAAAAGAACTATTTAGGGTATCTTAATTGCCATGAGAAAGCATGAAACTTTCAAAATAGACCACATGGTAGTAAACTAAGGCTGACGCAACCAATCATAAGAAAAATGTCAGAACAACTTCATATTTATACTAATCCACACATCTTCTATATATAGTCTGCCATGGTACTTAGGTGGTTTTGAACAGTGTTAGTGCTATAATTTTCGGAAACACGTTGCATTCGCAGTACCCTCTTATATTGCACAAGTTTAGGGTATAAAGGAATAATAATACAATTCATACATGCCCGTACCACTTGCACTCTACCTCACAGTACTTGTATAATAGGCCTATATAGGAATTTATATCATATGATTTCTAGATCTTTAGTTCGAAAATCAACAAGAGATCTCATCCCAGTAGTTTTATTAAATTGCAGAATAACTCCGTTAAATAGCCTGACATTAGAGGGATCTGATAAAACACAACCGATGCCATCCTATGTCTAAAAATTAGATAAATCAAGGGAGTCCTGTGGACTTGATGAGTCAAGCTTCTCATCATTACTCGGCGAGCACACACCGCATATCCTAGCAAAGAGATGAACCTAAATCATACTCGGATCCTATCGACATGCAAAACAAGGCAATGTCTCAGGACATGCACATACATTAAGAGACTTAATTAACTTAATTATCTTACTTAATGACCCGTTAAAACTCATTAGGTAATTTTAAATAAGGTTTACGGTTGTACGTACACTTTGTGAACAATCTTACACATAGGGTATAACCGAATTGACTTAACTGGCCGATTTTTTAGACGGATCAAGCACTGTCTAAATGAACCGAAATTTAGACCAATGGGCCTCGACATCATAAGGGTCATACACGTAAATCGTCATAGGCTAGCCCATGGGCCAACACCACTAATTTTATAAGGCTGTGCACCAATTTTCCTACGGCTTGTTTTTGGGCCTGGAGACTCCAATTGGATATGGATAAATTGAGCTAGTTAGCCAGCACTATGAGCTTTGAGCACATTAAAATTTACCAAGTATTTTGGCTTGAGTGAACTCGGGAAAGGGAGGCATTGTCTGGTACATTTTTAGAGCTAGGTGGACGTATACGAGTTGGGGAACTTTTATCGGAAAATCTACCAAACCTAAAGCTACCAAAATTTATGGTGAGGATGTAGGGACACAACCTAAGTTCTTGATAAAATTTAGGAAAATTTATCGCCAAATACCTAGAGTTTAGGATTTTGTAACGGGAGCTGGGGAACTAGGGCTTCACCCTTCATTTTGGTACAGACCCAAAACCATAATTAACTAACAACATAAATGATTTTTAACTTAGCCTAAAATTTACATGCTTCTAGTAAATACTTAGCGAGTCCTTAGTTATTTTTGCAGATTTTGTAAAAATATTTTAGGCAATTCAACAAGGAGCACAATTTTAGAGTATGACATATCACATCAAGAGAACATCAAGCACACAACGTGATTAGGAGTTTGTTTTAGGCCCTTAATGAGGTTATTTTCTCATGGTGATTAAACATGAAATAAATAAAATTGTAACCAACAATCACGGAAAAGATTGCATCCAACAAAACTTATAACAGGGTGGAAAAAAGTAAAAATTAGCAGGTAGGCTACTAGAAACAGTAAAGGCGCCACTTTTTGCACATTTTGGGACCTGTACATGCTCCTACACGTCCTATCAGATGAAAGATACTCCATAAACTAGTATGTCTATTTCTTATGAACATAAAAACACCAAGATCATGCAACAATATATTCTACATCAAGATATGAATTTTCTACCGAAATAGTGCATATTTGAATACATAGATATTGTAAAAGTCATAACTATTTTTATAAGCATGAAAATAACATGATTCTAAATCCTAGCAACTCCTAACAAATAGATCTACATGTTAGAAATTCTAAAAAATAACAACAATCACAAACAGGTAGCACACAACAATTACAACAAGGAGTAGAGGTAAAATGGTGGGTATCTTGGGGCTTCCTACCCTTACAACCCTAGGTGCTTGGCAAGGCTTGGAGTGGCTAGGGAAGACTGCAAGAAGCTGGGGAGAAAGTGGTGGAGCCAAAGGGGGGAAAAGCTTGGGAAATACCTTCTATTTATAGGAAGAAAGGAGTGTTGGAGCAAGGGCACCAACCTAGTGCAAGGGCACTGGCTTCTACAAGCTGAACCATGGAAAAGCTAGAGCCAAACCATGCATGCCTGCTGACCCCAGCCATGCGCAAGGTCGGGTCCCATTGCCTTTGCTCCAGACAAACAAGGAAGAAAGTTTCAAATTGGGTGCAAGTGAGCCAGACTAAAGCCTTTGTGCCCTTACCTGAAAACCTAAACCTGAAAAATATTGGTGCAAGGGCGTTGGGAGAAGCCCTTGCAACCGAGCAGGTTGCACGCATTTAGGGTTTGCACCCCAAGGCAGCTGGTCACCTTGAAATTCACGTGATGTGTCCCACCGGGACTAGGGATAGATCCTAAGGGGTTCTAAACACATAACAACTGCACGAGAAAGAGTGCATGGTAGGCCATACAAGGGCTTTGAAGTTAGGAAGACGATGGAGCAATAAAGGCCATGGGATGGAGCTGCAGCAATTCGACGAAACCGAACAAACCATGCCATTACTCTATTTGTATTTCTCTTCGTTTCAATGCCAACGTATCATATATGAAGCAAAGGCTCAAAACTCGAGGAAAAAAACTTAGCCCGAAGATCCCTAAAGCCAACGCCATTTTTTTACCATTGACACAAAAACTCATTGACATCTGACAAAGTTTAAGGTCAAGCAATTAATCACAGTCGAGACTAAAAATATAGAAGCACCTGTGGCTTCTTGCGTTTGGATATTATTGAACC